>JACTOM010000917.1:377748-400278 GCA_015832385.1 Elymnias hypermnestra
TGTAACTTAGAGTCCGATATTTATAAGTATGTATATAATGTTTGTAGCTATAGCGTATACGCATATTTGTCATCTCTAAAAATAGAATTATTTTTGTAATTAATGTAGTCCCTGTGATTGGTAATAAATAAAACGCCAATCATAGGAATCAGATTTTATCCAATAAATCGATAACCCCCGTCGTTTGCTTGTCACAATAGTGCACGTTTGTCAGTCGTAAAAAACATACATTAGATAGCCACTTTCGGCGAACTATATTCCTGTTCCTGTTTCCGGGTTTCCTGCAAACAACAGTTAGTAAATTGGTGACAAGTAGGCGGCGGAGCGTTGGAGTGAAAAATCTGGTGGCATTTTCATTTATCCTGAACCGGCAAGTCTTCGCAAGAGTGAGCTTACGAAGGGGCTCACAGTAATAATAAATAAAGTTAGATATTGAATCAATCGAACAGTGCGTGTTACCAGTAATGACCTACGGCTCCGAAACGTAGTCGCTGACTATGGGCCTCATGCGAAAGCTCTGAGTCGCTCAGCGTGCGATGGAGAAGGCTATGCTCGGAGTTTCTCCACGTGATCAAATCAGAAATGAGGAGATCCGTAGCAGAACCAAAGTTACCGATATAGTCCTACGAATCGCGAACCTGAAGTAGCAATGGGCTGGGCATATAGTCCGACGGACCGATGGACGTTGGGGCCCAAAGGTGCTGGAGTGGGGACCCCGCACAAGGTGGACCGACGGAATAAAGAGGGTTGCCGGTAGCCGCTGAAGCTAGGCGGCGTAAATCGGGCCTTGTGGACGTCATTACGCGAGACCTATGTCCAGCAGTGTACGTCCATCGGTTGAAGCGACGACGACGGTTGGATCAAAAGCTCTAATGCTTCGACTACGTTACTAAGCAACGAAATCTTTACTTATTTATTTATGACAACCTTCAAACACAAACTATATGTCGGAATGCAAGATTCTGTGGATCGCTGGTCCGTGTGTAATAGTCTATGGAACGCTGGCGCCATCTTTGTATCGGCGTGGGGGTGACTCTGCCCCCACGCCGATACAAAGATGGCGCCAGCGTATGATGACAAATATGCGTATACGCTATAGCTACAATAAGTGGCAGTCCGGCCCGTCTCTCGGCAGTTCTCGAGTAGCGGTCGGCCGGGGTGGTCGACTATTGAAACTGTCGCGTTCCTAGCTATTAGTGTTAACGAGTTTGTGTAAATTGATATCGGGAACATCAAGTGATTGAACATTGTAATCCGAGTTAATTAATAAAGTGTTTGATTGCAGCAACATTACCCACGAACGCCCACAGAATAAGAAATTAAATAATGGATCCCATTAATGACTATGTCGGCGGAGAATCCTACGCCCCTGTGCTTTATCCTTCTCCGTTCTCTCTTATTCACCGACATATATTATAGCTTGAAAATAAGTTCAGATATGCAATCAAAAAAAAAGTGAAACAAATGTTGGTGACAGAGCAAAACAAATTGCCAAATAATTTGACACATAAATCAAGCGCGCATGCGTCGAAAATTTGAGACATACGCAATAAATTACGTTTAGCACGTTAAGCCGTCGGTCCTGCGCCTGATCTCTCTTCGGTAGTGTCGGATTCCCGTCACATCGGACTATGAGAATGAAGGAATAGAGAGTGCACTTGTGTACTATGCCTGCCAATCCGCAGTGGAGCAGCGTGGTGGGTCTATGCTCTAAAAACCCTCGCTCCTCGGAGTGAGGAGGCCTGTGCCCAGCAGTGGGACGTTAATGGGCTGCTACTTACAATAAATTACACATTTATTTAATCGGAAAGCAAGAAAGTACACAACAAGTTTGAAGTATTTTATTAATCGCTGAAAATTTAAACAAGACATTTACATATAGGAGAATGTGAACTCATAGTAGGAATTGAAAAGGAGTTTATAGATACCTGTGAACTATAATGACTGACGAGGTTTCCAAATAGTTTGAGGTGCTCGTGTTGGACGACATTTTCATACCTGGAACAAATATGGAATCATTTTTGCAGATTAATCAATTTGTCTTTTGCTTTTTACCTGTAAATTGTAATCTTGACTGATGGTAAGTGATGATACAGTCTAAGGTGTAAGGGGAGGTAATTGGCGGCAATAATGTGACATGCCATGGTCGCAGTCTAACACCAGTCCAGGTCGTCAAAGAAAGTAAACATAAAAAGAAGTCAGATATGTGAATAGAAGAATCTTTCTAGAATATAATAATTTCCATCACTAGTTTTTTGGTATTGATAATGAGAAATCAAATTAATAACGATATCTTTATTGCATTCGAAGTACAATTGACACCTTATCGTGAGTGATTTTATCAGTCATTTGCCACCGTTACTCATTAATTTTCTCATGTGTGGAGGTATCTAAATGTTATCTAATAACATTCATTTTTTTACCAATATAGATAAAGTAGTCATGTCAGTAGACAATTTGAAATTAAATGCCTGTTCAGAAATTAAAAGTCAGATCCTCAAGTTTTAATGCGACCCCTGCCTGGCCAAAACTCAAACGAAAGACCCTATAGAATTTGTATTAAACGCCTGTCTTGACAGAACTCAAACAACAGACGCTATTGTTTTGAATACGCAAACAATAGACCCTATGTCTTTGAATGCTCAAACAACGGACCCTATAGTTTTGAATGCCCAAATTAGAGACCATTTAGTTTTCAATGCGACTCCTGCCTTGACAGAACTTAAGCAACATACCCCATAGTTTTGAATACTCAAACAATATACCGTATAGCTTTGAAAGCGCAAACCAGAGATCCTTTAGTTTTTGATGCGACTTCTGCCTGGACAGCACTCAAACAACAGGCGCTATTGTTTTGAATACGCAAACAATAGACCCCATATCTTTGAGTGCTCAAACAACGGACCCTATAGATTTGAATGCGCAAACTAGAGACCCTTTAGTTTTTAATGCGACTCCTGCCTAGATAGAACTCAAACAACAAACCCTATAATTTTGAATGCGCAAATGCCAGACCCTTTACTTTTTAATTCGACCACTGCCTGGACAGAACTCAAACAACAGACGTTATTGTTTTGAATACGCAAACAAAAGACCCTCTATCTTTGAATGCTCAAACAATATACCGTAAAGCTTTGAATGCGCAAACCAGAGATCCTTTAGATTTTAATGCGACTTCTGCCTGGACAGCACTCAAACAAAAGACGCTATTATTTTGAATACGCAAACAATAGACCCTATATCTTCTAGTGCTCAAACAATGGACCCTATAGTTTTGAATGTGCAAACTAGAGACCCTTTAGTTTTTAATGCGACTCCTGGCCAGATAAAACTCAAACAACAGACCCTATATTTGAACACCTGAACTAGGTGTCTGCTCAGTGAAAAAATACACCTAAATCCATATTACAAAAGAAATAATTTTATAGTTAACCTTGTGTAAATGTTGATTTTGAAGCAGTTAATTACTTAAATGTTGCTTCTTATCTTGCATGGCTATCTGCATTTAATTGGAAGTTATTTAGGTGGACTGTATGAAAAACCTAGGACAATGAAACCCGGACATAGTACGCTGGAGCTCAACCTGGTACTAATTACACACTTGTTTCTTGAAACTACTACCTTTTAACAAGATCCAAGATATAACCTACGTATATGAGACTGGATTCAAGTCAAAGCGATAAGTGATTAGTTTTTTTTATGTGTAGCGTAAAAATTCAAATGTATCTAAATAGATCTTGCGGGTCACCTGATGTTGAGTGATCACCGCCGCCCATGGACACCTGCAGCACCATAGGGACCACCGATGCGTTGCCGACCTAAGAGATAGGAGTTTATACGCCTCTTAAAAGTATCTAGATCATAGCCTTGCGGGAACACCGTTGGCGGGAGTTCGTTCCACATCTTGCACGTACGCGGGAAAAAGGATCGACGAAATCGAACCGTGCTTGAAGGCCACGCATCCAGGTTGTGCGGATGGAATTTATTCTTTCGTCGAGTTGTCCGGTCATAGAAGCGAGATGGTGGCACCAAGTTAAATAGCTCCTCAGAACATTCCCCGTGATAGATACGATAGAACACACATAGAGAACCAACGTTTCTACGGTGTTCTAACGTTTCCAGCTGACTTGATAACTGGGAATTGTCAACAATTCGAATGGTTCGTCTCTGTATTCGGTCAAATGGAAGGAGTTGGTATTGGGGTGCTCCAGCCCACAGATGAGAGCAGTACTCGAGGTGCGGTCGGATTTGGGCCTTATATAAAAGCATCCTATGCTCGGGCACAAAGTACCGCTTGGCCCTATTGAGCACCCCAAGTTTTTTTGAAGCCAATTTGGCTTTGCCTTCCAAGTGAGCACGGAATTGGACTTCACTCGAAATGTCGACACCGAGGATCCCGATGTATGTTATTTATTTATATAAAAAACTTTTATCATTTACGCGTTTAGTATTCAACGTAAGTGCGACAAGCGTTAGACTAGAAGTACTCCTTCATATGTTATGTATATAATGGACGAGGAAAATAGTAGATATATTATAATCAATGAGTACATATAAAGTTTACGTAACTTGTTTATCAATTTCTTGTTAATAACTGTGTTTTGATCCATTATAGGCTTTAGAAGTATTTATACTTAGATGGTTTGGGTACGTAGAGATAATGAATGAATGGAGACTAACAGAAAGGATTTATGAGTTAAGAGCGAATGGGAAAATTGGAAGGACATTTTAAATAAGGGCCAGGTCAACTTTTAACCGACGAAGTCGTACAAAAGGCTTAATGGGAATAAAAGAAGC
This sequence comes from Elymnias hypermnestra, assembly GCA_015832385.1. Classification (NCBI taxonomy): domain Eukaryota; kingdom Metazoa; phylum Arthropoda; class Insecta; order Lepidoptera; family Nymphalidae; genus Elymnias; species Elymnias hypermnestra. The sequence continues at coordinate 382,546 of JACTOM010000917.1, forward strand.
GAAGGAGATATGCACGGATCGTGATAAGTGGAAGGACGTGGTCTCTGCTTATCCCGAAGGGAATGAGGCGTGATGCGATATATGTATGTGACAATTAAAAAAAACCATTTCAACATTAGAAAGCTGCATTTTCATTGAGCGACATCGGTTTTTTGTGACGGTGTGACACGCATTATAAAAATTTACTTTAAAGATATTTCCCAAACGCGCCAGAAGAAGTATAACTTCAATATAATGCTTCTTAACTCAGTCTCTTCCTGCTCCCACGTTCAATTTTATCAATTTATGTGTCTATCTCTTTTACTGTCGCTTTTTCGTTTCATCGACTTTCAAAACATAAACTAAATTCGTGTCATTTGATTGAATTATTTATATTATTTTCATGCCTGAAAAATTTTACTGTATAATACGCCACAAACATATTAAAATCTAAACTGATGGAACATTTGTGTTTTTGTATGTTTGTAACGTTTCCATATAAACTACTGGACCGATTTCAAAAGTATTTTCAGCATTAGAAAGCTGCATTTTCACTGAGCGACATTGGATATATTACTATTTAAAAAAAAAAAGAGATCCGTAACAAAAATGCACTAATGTAACCCAAGATATGACAAAATTGGGCACAAAATTTTTGTCATCGCATGCGCTGAGAAAACTATTAAAGATGAACAAAAAAATGGTCTACAATATTATAAATGGTATTAATATCTACAAAGAAATCTATAATACCATTTGTCCAACTACTGTAGTTATGACACTATAACTACTTTTTACATTTTAAACTGAAGACTGAAGACCAAAGTCTTCGAACAATGCGTGTTGCCAGTGATGACCTACGGTTCTGAGACGTGGTCGCTGACTATGGGCCTCATGCGGAAGCTCAGAGTCACTCAGCGTGCGATGGAGAGCGCTATGCTCGGAGTTTCTCTACATGATCGAATTCGAAATGAAGAAATCCGTAGTAGAACCAAAGTCACCGACAAGCCCTACGAATCGCGAACCTGAAGTGGCAATGGGCGGGGCACATAGTCCGAAGGACCGATGGACGTTGGGGCCGAAGGTGTTGGAATGGCGACCCCCCACAAGGTGGACTGACGACATAAAGAGGGTCGCCGGTAACCGTTGGAGCCAGGCGGCGCAAGATCGGGCCTTGTGGCGGTCATTACGTGAGACCTATGTCCAGCAGTGGACGTCCATCGGTTGAAGCAACGACGACGACGACGACATTTTAAACCTTAATAAAAGGGCCGACAATAATCAAATCATATTATTCATACCTCAGTATTTTTTTTGTCGCTGGGAAATGCATTTACGCACCCAGGCTATGGGGTCGGGAGTGTGGGACTCTGCGAGGGGGAAGAACTCGCAATACCCACTAAAACCCAGCAGGACCGTCGTCAACCATGAGTGGGGAGCCAGAGGTTCGTTGAGACATTCTTCTCTGGCCCCTCGGTTGTAGCCGGCTTACAAATTTTCTACAGGGGGAGGGGTTGTATGAACGTCCTCCTCCTGTTTCCTACTCCCCTTCGTTGCGGCCGGAGTGCCTCTGCGTCATTCACCCTCTCCCTTTGTCGTGCCTCTTAACTCGCAAAAGGAGGCAACCGCTCTCCAGGTTTGCTGACTGCTGAGTATTGCACCTATAACACTAGCCAGTAAGAGGTCTGTTCTGATCAGCGACTTTGTAATGAGTCGCTGAGAACCTCAGGCAAGACATTCTGCCACAGTGTGGTCGACGGCTCACAGCCAACAGTTTGGTACAGGTATTTACCGATGCAACCATGACTGGTAAGCACCTGTACCATTGTGTAGGAAAGCAATCCGTGTTCTATACCCAGCCAATTGCCAGATAAGGGCGGATCGCCTCTACTATGGCAACGGCAGCCACTGAGGACCCGAGATCTTCTCCACTTTTGGGTCAAGGCTCTGTTAGCTAGAACCCTAACCCTCCTTAGTTTGTCAGCGTCTGGTAAATCCCCTGGTTCTCGCGGCTCCCATGGGGGATCACATGCCATATACCTCTGTATTAATCTTTTTTTCTATTAAATGCTATAGAAATTATTAAAATAGGGCATTTCATTCAAAAGATATCACAAATTTAAAAATGTCAATCTGCAGAAAATTGTAGCGACCCTTACAACTGGGCCTGCGACTGATGAGTTAGCTCATGTTCCAAGGATACCAATGATATCCACCGATATATTCGTTGTGTAAAATCTGTACATTGAGTAGATTATGAATGTAAGCGTATATGTAATAATCTAAAAGGAAGTATTTAAAAACTAAGTGAAATAAAACTTTATGTTAACAAAAATAAATCTACAGTACGACTTATTTCGGGCCATTGCTAGTGAGCAATAAGATTCTTAAACCTAAGAGTTGCCAGATCTGGATTCGATCGTGGGACTCTTACCATTAACAATTAGCCAGTGAATGACTAGGCAACAAAATAAAATGTACTAATATGTTATCAACTTTTTGTTTCTGGTAGTCGTATCATATTTCCTGCGTGAATCATTCATTGATTTCTCTGTATTTTATAGACAACGTTGAATCCAACTTAGATAACACAAGGACCACTGTTACATATATAAAGCACTAGCTGAACCCGCGATTTCGTCTGCGTGGAATGATTTTTGGGTAGCATTTTCATTAATTTATCTGTTCTTAGGTGACCTCTACTCGGTAAAAGGAATATTCCTACCAAATTTCAAGTCTCAACGCCTCATGGTCTCAGAGATATCGTGATGAGTCAAAAGTTATCACCCCACCAAACCCCCTTGCTGATGGAATTTCGCGAAATCCGTTCCTAGCTGACCTCTACTCGTCAAAAGGAATAATCCCACCAAATTTCAAGTTTCTTCGCCTTATGTGATGACTCAATAATTAACACCAACGCAACTCCCGTTGCGGGTGGAATTTCGCAAAACCCGTTCTTAGCTGACCTCGACTCGTCAAAAGGAATATTCCTACCAAATTTCGAGTCTACGCCTTATGGTTCTAAGGATATCGTGATGAGTCAATAGATACCTGGATATCTCTTTTATAGTATTTATAGATAGAAGATAGATGATAAAATTAGGATTTTAAGTTTCTTTTGTGTTCTGGTACGATGCTATGTAGAGGAGATAGATTGCCTCTTAACAGATTAGCGAGCTTTCATCTTAGACTGTATCATGACTGACATGTCAGCAATAAAAAAAATTGATGAAGTTTCACAAGTCAGCTCCAAAAGCATATTAATAGCGAATGTATCCTGTTACAAAAGACTCGTGGATGACGAGCAAGGTTATGATTAATTGTAATGCATATATGAATCTTAATAGTCAATTATAAACATTATAATGTGTTTATATTTCTACTAAATTATTATAATGTATTACAAAATTAAACTGCCTCATTGGCCTAGTGGTTAGCATGTTCGACTACAGACATGAGGTCCTGGGTTCGCGGCCCGGGTCGGGCCCCTTCAAAAATACTTTTCGTCAGTCTCCTTTCACTCATTCTCTCTAAATGCCCAAACAATCTAAGCATACCTTTCTCAATTTTAGTGTGAATGTGTGTATTTAACAATGTGAAAGGAAGTAATTAAGTGAAATAAATCCATAGTCCGACTTATTAGACTTTCCACTGCCACAAGATCGGGTATCTAAGTGGGTAGAACCAAGGGGCATTACTAGTCTAACATAAAATACTCAAACAATAAACAGGACATAAATCCCTTAAAGCAACTTGATATAACTGCCTCATTGGTCTAATGGTTAGCATGTTCGACTACAGACATGAACTCCTGGGTTCGAGTCCAGAGTTCTATTAAGATTTTCTCAATATTTGCCCGAAGTTGGGAAGTTGGCGGTGTGATCCACCCCCGTGCCTCGGAGGGCACGTTAAGCCGTCGGTCCTGCGCCTGATCTCTCTCCGATTATCGTCACATCGGACTATGAGAGCGAAGGAATAGAGTGCACTTGTGTACTATGCCTGCCAATCCGCAGTGGAGCAGCGTGGTGGGTCTATGCTCTAAAAACCCTCGCTCCTCAGAGTGACGAGGCCAGTGCCTAGTAGTGGGACGTTAATGGGCTGCTACTTACTTTTTTTTTTTTACAAAAATTATGCAAAAACAAGTCTGTAGCTGCCACTATATCAAATACTAGCTACTATTAAATACACTTGGTCTGGAAAGTGTAGTGGGACTCACTTAGATTGTTTGAATGGAATGTTCAATTTTAATCATTTAAAAAGTATTTCACAGGTCTTAAAACGGTCTTTAATAAAATAATTTTTAGCTTGATAAAAATAAAAACAGTATCATTGGTATCCTTGGAACATGAGCTAACTCACCAGTCGCAGGCCCAGTTATAAGGGTCGCTACAATTTTCTGCAGATTGACATTTTTAAATTCGTTATATCTTTTGAATGGAATAACCGATTTTAATAATTTCAATAGCATTTCACAGGTATTGAAACGCTTTTTAATAAAATAAAGTAGTTATACTGGAATAACTCTAGCAGTTGGACGAATGGTATTACAGACTTTTTTGTAGATATTAATACCTTCTATAGTATTGTAGAACATTTTTTTGTTCTATCTTCATTAGTTTCCGCAGCGCACGCTAGACAGAATTTTTTCACACCTTGGGTTACATTGATGCATTTTTCTTAGGGATCCCTATTTTTTAAGATAGTAATATAGCCAATGTCGCTCAGTGAAAATGCAGTTTTCTAATAGTGAAAATTCCTTTGAAAACGCAAATGTTTCATTAGTTTAGAGAGACTAGTTAGGAAGCATTATATTGAAGTTATACTTCTTTTGGCGCGTTTGGGAACAATGATGAATGTAAATTTTTATGATGCGTGCGAACACCGTCACAAAAAACCGACACCCTGAAGTTAACTATAGTCAACATTTATAATATAATACCTTAATTATTATACTATATTACTGGTTAGATATAACGTGACATTCTTATCAAAATTATAACGTTCAGACTCAACTATAGAAAACAGATTATAAACTATTTATATTCAATGAAATTATTATGAAATAGACTAGGATATACATTATGTGATACATATATAACAACTATTGTAAAATTAAATATCAATACATCAGATTTTTATATATGCATATGATAATAGTATTACTTGACCTGAAAATTAGGACACTTACTTGCCAGTACAAATAGCCCACTCGTACAGTTTATCCAGAATATTCTCGCTCAATACATATTCGAGGCAGGCAGCAGCGCTGGAGTTGCAGGTGATCTCCCTGGCACGGGCCTCCAGCACCAGCAGCGTGGACAGCTGTTCCAGGTGGTTCACTACCGCTAATACATCATCGTGAAGGTGTTGGGGCTATAATAAAGAGTGAACATGTAGCTCTGCGTACTCATGGAGGAAGTAGGCAGATGAGGGTAAAATGTTTACGGATGATTTTATGCTAATGCGTTTAAAGGTCAGGTAGTTTTAATATTTACAGCCACTCGTCATTTAATCATTTAATATACTATTTTTCATAAAATATAAAACGAAAATATCTCAAAATTTCGACAAAAACGAGGCGTTTTTATTTACAATTCGACATTTGAGATTAATTGCCGACACTTTTAATGACATTTAAATTCATTAAATTATCGGATATACACGGTTAGAGATTTGTATAAATATAAACAAAACTTAAAAAGAAGTTTCACTTCTGACCTGTGTGTTTTGTACGCACGCATTTTTTAATACAATACGAGATGTTCCTCGCGTCATTCTCTATCATTTGAAAGAACCCCTTTTAAGTAAGCGTCTACGTCGCGAAAGAAATGCGTATATAAAGCGAATTATTTACAGTATCTTGTATTAAGGTATCGCTTTTAGTTTATACACCACAAACCCGTGGAAATATGTCGAAACTCGTTCTTTGTGAACGCCTACATCGTAAAAGGAAGACGTATGCCGAATTTCAAATATATCAAAATAATAATATGCAATATCTTGTAAGAAGTAATCATTTTTCGCTTATACATCCTAATCTCGTGGGAATATTGCTAAAACCATTCTTAGTGAGCGTCTACGTCACGCAAGGAACATATATTACGGAATTCAATTGTATCAAGCGAAAGTTTTCCAATACCTCGCAGCAAGTGATCGTTTTTCATTTATATACTACAATCCCGTGTGAATATGTGGAAACCCGTTAGTAGTGAACGCTTACATCGTGATAGGAAGACGCATGCCGTAATTAAATTTTATCAAGCCAATGATATTCAATATCTCGTAATAAGTAATCGTTTTTCACTTATACATCCTAATCTCGTGGGAATATTGCTAAAGCTGTTCTTAGTGAGCGTCTACGTCACGCAAGGAACATATATTACGGAATTCAATTGTATCAAGCGAAAGTTTGCCAATATCTCACAGCAAGTGATCGGTTTTCGCTTATATACTGCATTCCCGTGGGAATATGTGGAAACCAGTTCTTAATGAGTGTTTACGTTGCGAAGGGAATACGCATAACGAATTTAAATTCAATCAAGCGAATTATTGGTGATATCTCGCAGTGGGTGATCCTTTCCTGCGTATGCAACCAGGTCTCGTGGGTATATGGGGAAACCCGTTCATAATGAGCGTCTAAGTTGCGACCGGAGTAAATATCTTACCTGTGATTTGACTATAATGTCATGTGCTTGTTGCCAGTGTTTGCAGAAGGAGTTGTAGCAGGCTTGGGGCTCGTAATCATGGCGAGGGTCTAAGGTCCGGGACAGCTGCCGCGCCAGGGTCAGCGATGTAGTCCGAAGCCAGCTCATCTTCTATATTTATATCATGTTACCCTGCAACAGAATAGACAGGGTTTTTCGAGCATTGACCCACCAGGTTGCTCTACTGTAAGTTGGCTACGACTTTGGATTACCCCTACTGATCTAATATTACCAGTACTCCTTTTGCTAGAAGAGAATAGAATAGCAGTATATTTAGAAAATTGCATCTCCTAAATTATCTAGATTCGTGGAAGGCTTCGGTCACCACCCTCCCAGCAAAGATGTGTTGCCAAACAAATAGATTTATGTTTCAGTATGATAATAAAGAAACCACAAGAGATAAATTTCTTACATACATCACGCCTCATTCCCTTCGGGGTAGGCAGAGACCACGTCCTTCCACTTGCCACGATCCTCGCATATCTCCTTCGCTTCTTTCATTCTCATTAAACCTTTCATACAAGTTCGTCGGTTTAGAGTACACTTGACGTGGTTCTTATTTCAAATGTCGTGGATTTGGTCCATGAGCCTTGGCCTTCCCCTTCCAACTTTCGCATTCACACTTGACTCATAAATCCTTTTGTCAGTCTCCTTCCATTCATTCTCTCTACATGCCCAAACCATCTAAGCATACCTTTCTCACAAGAGATTAATTTTAGTCACGTCTTCTTTTATACCACAACATTCTCTTATCACACTATTTGTTACTCTGTCACTCAGTTTTAATCCACTCATACTTCTATAAATTTCTTCTCATCAGATTACTCCAACAGTCTTTAACTGTATCATCATTTACTCTCAGCCAAGTGCTAACCTGTCAGCAAGAACTGGCATAACATTTCACGCCTTTTAACCGACTAAACCCATCTCATTATCATTTCCTTCCTTAAAATTATAGTACAACTTCTTTATTAGCTTTCTTTTAATAAAAGAAGTTTTCTAGCAATTTGTTATAGAAACAGTTACTCTTCATCAAGTTTTATGCAGCCTACTAGATCACAGTCAAACATCTAATTCATTTATTTATTAGGCAGCCAACGTTATACATATATTTAAAAGATATACTTTCCGCAAGGTTCTGCACTGGGGCCGATATTATTCACTTTATACACACTGTTTTGGATTTCCCGTTCTCCCTATTCACCAATGACACAGAATTCTTGGAGAATCCCGTACATCAACATGAAAACATTCAAAAAGATTTAAAAGCTATTGATAATTGGGCCAAGGAGTGGCTAGTGCACTGTTGGCAAAAAGAACCCTAAAGTATCATATTACTTAGGCAATAAACAGCTTAAAGTAGTGAACTTCCAAAAAGATCTAGAAGTGACTATCAGTAACGATCTGAAATGGGAAGCACACATTATTAATATAGTCAGAAAGGTCAACTCTATCTTCTACACATTGAAAAAAGCATTTTTCTATATAATTATAAAAGCTTTTCTGACAATATACAAGACGCATGTGAGACCCATAAGCATTCCAAGTCTGGAGCCCATACTAGAAATGCTTGAAAAAATGCCACAAGAATTGAAAAGTTTTACATATGAGCAAAGGCTTGCAAAACTTGGACTCAGCACCCTTACAAAACATGAATGGTTTCTACAAGTGTCAGGGTTTGACGAAGTGTTTTATAAAAAGTGTCACAATTTTAAACTTGGTTATAAGCGAGCATTATCAAATCCATTTGAGCACTATCTCATTACACCGGTGGCCAACAATTTTCCTGAGAGTGTGGTGACTGTGAGATCACTAAATCAGTTCAAGACTAGACTGGACCAGCACAGAAATGGCAAAAAGCACAATTGAATACACTAAAATATAGTCACATCAGCGAAAGCTGCGTAGCATGTTAAAAATATAATATTGTATATTCCACTTGACTGTTTATACATAGGGGCTATCAACGTTTTTGGTGCCTTTGTGTCTATATACATTGCATCCAATGTCAATAGACATACACTCTAAGTTTGTTGTTAATAACACTTGTGTAAAGGTCTATGACATGTATTATACAGTATTTATTATTATTTCGCCATGTGGACCACTGACGCAGCAGATGCACTTCAACCCTTGTGGATCTTTTGTACGCACCCCATCCTTTAATCTCTCCTAAATGTACTCAAAACCCATTCCAAAACTTTGAGAGTAGGCTTGGGTTGGCTTGTAGGTTCGAGCTGATAAACTCATCTGCTTGGACTCATTCGCATCCTAGCTAAGCCATTGCATTCGCACAGTAGGTACCTCATTGCCTCTTCTTCCTCATTGCAGGCTCTGCAAGTGGCGTCGTCCGCAATGCCCGTGGTTTTTAACATAGCCTTTGTACTATAGTGGCATGTTGCAATTGGCACTGCACACCTTACCTTTCTTCTACTTAAGTTTTTGAAGCCTTTCGCAAAGGCTGGTTTTACTGCATCCAAGAACGTTTTGGAATGCCTTAGACCCCTATAATTGTTTGTTGCTATACAGGGTTCAAGACTTATGAACCCTTTGCTCGATCCAGCTAATCCCCTTGCTTGTTGCCCTTCATATCTTATACAGTAAAAGTGGCATATAAGTTGTACAAAAAAGCAATAGTTGCAAGTTGCATTTTCAAATATATTTTTCTTTTTATATCCCATAATCATTTACACTCCATTAATTTAACAAATTCCTGACCATTAAGAACATGTACAAAAGCTTTTGATTTTGCCTATACAATGTATTTAGAATAAGATATATTTGGTATTAACAGTACAGGAGGACAAAACTACACGTTCCGATTACCCCGTTCTTCCAGAACAGGGGCATCAAACGCACTCTCGCTTTCTCTCCCTATTGCCTCCTGTAAGATGACAGGGTCACAGCAGGAGTACACTGCCCTCCAACCTGTGCTATTGTCCATTACACTAGGCAACTATCTATCTCATGGCAGGGCGACGTTAGGCAGTGGATTTACTTCAACCCCTATAGATCTTCTGCATGCATCCCATCATTTAGTCTCACCTATACACTCTAGACCCATTTTAAGGGCAGGATTATAGGCTTTAGGAAGAAGTCGTTAAAAACCCCTAGTTGCTGATAGGCCACTTAACTACATGCTAGGCAACTAGCTACTGTTGCTCCAAATTAGTGACAGCAAATAGATTGCACTGCTACCTCTTACAGATATCATACATCACTCACAGTTATTAGCCATCTTTAGGACACTCTCAAAGAGTTCTATTTAACTGAAAGCTGCTGTGAATAACAGGTGTTTATCTTTTCCTTTTCTTTACATTGTATATTTTATATTTCATATTGTTTGTGTATATATTTGCAATATGTATCTATAGAAATATTGATATTTATGTATTTAATATATATGTTATATGTAGATATTTCATTAACAAATGTCTTATTTGGTTATAAACAAAAATTTTTTTTTTTTATATTATATTTAAGTTTCTGGCTCTGTTCTGCCTTATTATTTATTTAGTCTGTTTCTTAACATAAGGTTTTCTGGAAGAGACTGTTTGTAGCAATAAGACCGCCTTTGCACTGTATATTATAGTAATAAGTATCTTAGTTTATATGCCTTTTTTTATATCTTGTGTGCAATAAAGTGTTTTCTCTTGCTCTCTGTACCATTATTGATAGTATAAAGTCTTCAATATTACGCATTTCTGAAAAATAATTTATTAATATCCCACACTTTGGTCTTCTCACTCGAAGAAAAATAGGGTTTTTAGAGCATAAACTTAGGCTACACACATCCCAGAATTGCTCCTGGTATTTACCAGTTTTCCTTTAGTGAACATACTATGATGTACAACAATTAGGCAAGTAAGTTTTATTTTATAATAAAGAGAAGCTTAGAGATACTTCCTTAGGATTCAAACCAGTACTCTCGTAAGAATCCACACCTCTCACCACTATACTATCATTGCATTGCAGATATTAAGTATAAAACTATATTGTAACTTTCACAAAGTAATAAGACATGAGAACCCTCATTACTAAGCATTATATATTGTGGGAATATCTGCTATCTAAGAGAAATTGTTTACCTAAGCAAAAGAGATAATGGTGAAAACATTTACCATTTCTATAGAATATTTAGAGTCTATTAAAGTATGTAGAGGGAAAATAATGGTATGAAATTAAAAATTTTAGTTGATTCAATTAAAGTAAAGACTCCATTTAGAAGAAACATAATTCATTATATATAAAGTAACCTTTAAACCTTTTATGAAAATTTTGCATAGATAGTGTACATTAATTTGTAAATTAAATTTGATTAATGAATTATTATTTATATTATTTATTTTTTATTGCTGACAGTTTAGTGCTTGGCTGTGATCACACCTGATGGTAAGTAATATTACAATCTAAGATGGAAGCTCACTAATCAGGTAAGAGGCAATTCACTTCCTATGGTTTTTAGACAGCATGGTACCAGACTACATATCTCTTTGTTTGGCAGTTTGTCTTTGCTGGTAGGCTAGCCACAACTAAAGTCTCCAATCAGTCCAGGCTCTGACGAATTAGAAAATGCAATTTCCTAAATTCACCCTATTGGGGATTGAACAAGGGACCCCTGCTAGCAAAGAGAGTACTTGCTGCACCGGCAAGGTCATCATAACTTTGAACTTAGGGAAAAAGAAATGTGTAGATAGTCTCGCTGACGCCATGATGCGAGTACTTCTTTCGCAAGCAGAGGTCCTGAGTTTGATTTATAACATCGAATTTTCCAATTCATTTGAATTTGGAATGGTGAAAGGCTTCGGCCAAGGCTAGTTATTAGGGTACGATGCTGTGTAGAAACCACAAGAAGTAAATTACCTCTTACATGATTAACACTCTTCCAATGTACACTGTATTACTTAGGATTACGTGAGATTACATTCAAGCACTATATTGTCAGCAATAAAAAAATATACGGTGTGTGACCTAAAATTCTATATAATTTATATAGAATTTTACTTGAATCAGTATATTCGTCTTCTTTCTCTGATGATGTCAAAATTGAGAAAACAAAGGACCTTGACATTATGACTCGTATCGAATTAGAGATGCCTTTAAATGAAAGCTCGAATAAATGCAAGCAAAAACAACCAAAATAATAGTATCAATAGGATTACGTACTTTGAGGAAGACTACCCGGTCAAAAATAGATGCTGCGACCACAAAATAACCACAAGTTCATACTGTTACATGATACGTAATATTTATCGATAATATTCCCGTTCCTGTAACTGAATAATCACGTCTCTTAGTCACGTTTTATTAACAAATACTCGTACAGTTTTACTATTATTGATATTTAGTATCGCTTCATCATGAAACACGAAGATCACCACAAAAAACGTTTACGAATTACGACTCAGAAAAAAGGCAAAACAACCATTGAGTTGAGCGTGACAAATGACATCACTGTCAAATGACAGTCTGTGTGAAAGTGGGATTCTGGCCACAGAGTTACTGTTTTAGTTTTGTACTCTGTGGTTGAGTATGTACTCTGTGTGAAGATAGAAAGGTTATTAATTTTATATACATGATATTTTCAGTCCTTCATTATTTATTCTCAGTAGGAAAATGGAAGGCAAGAGACCTAAAGACGATATTCTAACCAGTTAGCCGAACAGCTGAATTCAGTCAATGAGGTTTTATATAGCTACCGATCGGTAGAGATAAAATTACTAAGATATAACATATATCTTAGTTATAACTATTATTGTTGTTGTGATGTTTTATTTTATTGTAAAGCATAGTAATAAATAAGTTATAATAATAACGACAAGGTTTATTTTAATTTTCGAATCTCTCGAACGAATAAATATTTACTCTGTGTGGTTCTAGGCTGTCTAGGTATTAGTGCGAAATATATTATACTCTCTGGGAAAAAATGTTGTGATATTAAACAGATATATGATATGTAATAACAATTTCTCTCATTTAATTATTTTCATTTCATTCGTCTAACTTTAAACAATTGTATTTTATTTTTGTTACCATTTATATACTACATTGCGCAGAGTAAATTATATATACTGCCTAATATGTCAAATATTTTTTTAAGAGTAATGTAATTGAAGTATTTCTATGGATTCCAGATATTTCCAAATTGAAAGATTGAAATTTATAGAAAAGCTTCTCTTTTGTTATTTAATATGAAAGCAATGAAAGTTAAAACAATCTCTTCCCCACTAAAAAGAACAAGTACAAAGGTTTCATTTATTTCAAAGGAATCCTCACAAACCGTGATACTACCGACACCAAAAGACTTTGATAGTTTTATTCCATGGGTTTGTCTTCAGTTTCAGATTCCTAGAGTCGTCACGGTCCAAAGACTAAATCAAGGTTGTAATCCTAAACTATTTAAAGTTAAACAGGAAGACGTTTATTTATAGTAAATTTTAATATGATGTTTCAGAGGAATATCGTCCACGTGGTAGAAGACATAGCGCGACGAGGTCCAAACTAAAAACAGATCATAAAAAAAAATCGGAAAGTGTCGAATCTCTTAAAAAAAAAGAAAGTAGCTCATCAAGCAGTTTTCTTTCCACAGCCAGTTCAGACGTTAATAACACAATACCTATAAAGACATATTACAACCACAAAGGCCATTTAGTAGAAGTGGCTTTTGTGAATTGCCCTTGCAACATACATAGAAAAGTTATACGAGCTATAAACCTAAGTCTGCCTTTTCATCCTCTATTCTATCGCCTTACTATCAGAGGAGGGGGTCTCGTACCAACTGTTCTTTATGAAATCAGCAAACTCTTGCCTTATTCTAATTTAACTGATATATGTCTCGATGATAATTATGTTGCGGAAGGAAATTATTATGTTATATTAGATAAAGAGAGTCGATTACAAAATCTTTCATTACGCCGTTGCGAAATTAATGATGATATATCTATTGTCCTGGCAAGTAAACTGAATTATGGTAGTCCTGGATCAAAAAGCCTTTTAACATTAGATTTAAGTTCTAATAGAATTACCGATTTAGGAGCTAAAGCTTTTGCTAATATGTTAAGGAAGAACCGTAAACTGTTGCACTTGAGTCTAGCCGACAACGGTATATCGGATAAGGGCGCCTTTTATATTTTTGACCACTTGGTTTCATTTCCTCTAACTGATAGCGAGGTGTATGAATTGAAAAAAAGATATTTAGAGTATTGTTTTAAAAAAGTAAAGACTTATAAAGAATGCGAAATAGAGCTAATTAATCGCCTGAAAGAAGAAGACGAAAAAGAAAATCGCATGCTAATGAAAAGGTTAACAACCACTAAACATGACGATAAAGAGAGGAAGCAAAATGTAAAGAGAATAACTGAACTGTCGAAGCAGGAAGAGAAATATATTCCAGCACAAACGAAACGATTGACTGAAATCTCTAAGACGATGGCAAAGGATCCGATGTCTACAAGGAGGTTGAGTGACATTTCTAAACACAGAAGAAGCTCTAGGAAATTTAAAAAACACGACGCCTCGTTTATCTTTAAAGAACCGAATATAATAGCACAAATAGAAAAACTTACCAAAGACATTGTGGGGGATTTTGAAGATATCTTTGATGACAATAACATTAGATGTAAACGAACTCAAATGTACTCGGTCGGTAATTTGAGACTCTGTTCATTAAACATAGCCTACAATGATTTAAGCTTTCTTTCTTTGAACAAAATTTGCAACATTTTGAAATACCAGAAAGATTTAAAAAAGCCGGATAAATGTAAAGGTCTCATAAGGATTAAATTAGACGGGAATAACTTTCCTAAGAATTGTCCAGAACTGGAGATTATCGAAACCTTCCTGGATATGGCAATTACTGAAAATATATCATTATCAGATTTCAGTCGCAGTGCATCTACTATAAAATCATTTAAAAAGTTGCCGAGAAAATAGATAATGTGATGTGCTTCTTTAAGTAAGTATTATCCATGCAGCTATAGTTGCTAATTTCAGGTAAAGATCCACTCTCTATAATCATTCCTTCACGCGAGAAGATCGAGATTCAGGTAAGATCCTAATCTCGATCTTACCACCTGCTTCTGTTGGTGGCAGTCTGCGGTCGCGTGTAGAACGTCGTTTGCTTGGTCTCGCTCAGCTGGTCATTCCATAGTGTTGCCCGTTATTATAGCCTTTTCCAACTTGCAGCTCTCTCGCCTCTTGATGTGCCAAAAGAAGGCAAAATTGGCTGATAACATAATAGCGCTGGATTAGAGCCTAACCTTGATTCCGAACTAAGACAAAATAAATGCGATTGTGCGCTTAGCTTTCCAAGGAATTCTTGACATGCACCAACACAACATCTCCAACGCATCTATTTCTCTTGGATTCTTTCAGCTGTCTCTTGCATTGTAGTAGGACGTAGAGATTTGGTGATATTATAATGGGGTAGTTTTTAACTTATATTCATTTGAAGTCATCCATTCCTATATATTTGGTTTTTATACCATTGTAGAAGTGCTATACATTTTGCAGGAGTATGATTATCACTCAAAAACTTATCCCAAAGAGTACTATAGAAAACAAGATCAATTGCTCGAGACAAATCTAGAAGCTGCCCGTAAATCGATGTTCCTCGAGTTGTTTTATACAGTATGCTTTATAGATGAGATTGTGTTAGTGTCTTCTCTTATTTTTTTGTTAGTGTTTTTGCAATAACTTCTTATGTTTATTTGTTCTCTAAAACTTCTCGGGTTTGTGTGTTTTCAAAAACTTCTCGGGTTTGTGTGTTCTCGAAAACTTCTCGGGTTTGTGTATTTTCAAAACTGCTCGGGTTTGTGTGTTTTCAAACACTTCTCGGGTTTGTGTGGTCTCTAAAACTTGTCGGGTGTGTGTGTTTTCAAAAACTTCTCGGGTTTGTGTGTTGTCAAAAACTTATCGGGTGTGTGTGTTCTCAAAAACTTCTCGGGTTTGTGTATTTTCAAAAACTTCTTGAGTTTGTGCGTTCTCTAAAACTTCTCGGGTTTGTGTGTTTTCAAAAACTTCTCGGGTTTGTGTGTTTTCAAAAACTTCTTGAGTTTGTGCGTTCTCTAAAACTTCTCGGGTTTGTGTGTTTTCAAAGCTTATCGGGGGTGTGTGTTCTCTAAAACTTCTCGGGTTTGTGTGTGCTCTAAAACTTCTCGGGTTTGTGTATTTTCAAAAACTTCTCGGGATTGTGTGTTTTCAAAAACTTCTCGGGATTGTGTGTTTTCAAAAACTTCTCGGGTTTGCGTGTTCTCAAAATTTATCGGGGGTGTGTGTTCTCAAAAACTTCTCGGGTTTGTGTATTTTCAAAAACTTCTCGGGTTTGTGTGTTTTCAACAACTTATTGGCTGTGTGTGTTCTCAAAAACTTCTCGGGTTTGTGTATTTTCAAAAACTTCTCGGGTATGTGTGTTTTCAAAATTTGTCGGGGGTGTGTGTTCTCAAAAACTTCTCGGGTTTGCGTGTTCTCAAAAACTTCTCGGGTTGGTGTGTTTTCAATGTAATTTATGTTAGTTATTTATATTTTTTTATATAGTGTCTCTACAATATTTTTAATTTAGTATCTTTTCAATATCTAAGTTTGTTCTGTTTTAATATTTTTTGATTTAGTAAGGCAGGTGTATTATTAAGTTGGTGCATAAGTAATTTTGTTCACATAAGGAAAGACGTTCTATAAGTACTATTGTTGCGTAAGTCAAGATGTAATTTTAAATTTTGTTAAGGAGTTCTGGTTTAATTTAGCATTAAAGTGATAAAGCCAAATAATTGTATTATTTAAGAAATTAAAATGAATATGATAGTGTTGTCTTTTTTTTATAGACATTTTGAAATCTGTTTTTTAAGGAATTTAAAATAGGAATAGTTGGCAACCGAGGTGGCAATGGGATACTTTCGTCTCGTGGTACGTATACTGTTTTTCATCAGAACTTCTTGATTCATGATTCATTAGACCAGACAGACATATTTGATATGCAAAATTTTAAACAAATAAGTTCTAATGATTCGTAAGAAGTATTAAATGAATCAAGTGAATTACAAATTTCGATGAGGCAGCAAAAAGAAATAGCCATATATTTTGACATATAAAACAAGCGCGCATGCGTCGTAAATTTGAGGCATGCGCACTAAATTACGCATTTCTTTCATCAGACAGCAATGTGGCACTTTTGTCAAAATAGCGCCGAAAGTACGAACTTTCGATAAAGGTGTGATGAAAAAAGATTAACTTATCCATATTACTTTGATAATTTATTATATATGTACATATATATGGCTTATTATAATATTTATTGTTACCTGTAGTTTTATTTTAGACTTTTTTATACAAATTTATATTATGCATACAGAAAACTGCCT
Organism: Elymnias hypermnestra; assembly: GCA_015832385.1. NCBI lineage: Eukaryota > Metazoa > Arthropoda > Insecta > Lepidoptera > Nymphalidae > Elymnias > Elymnias hypermnestra. Next base: position 399,584 of record JACTOM010000917.1, read on the forward strand.
GATTGGTCTAGTGGTTAGCATGTTCGACTACAGACATGAGGTCCTGGGTTCGAGTCCCAGCTATATTTGCCCGAAGTTGGGAAGTTAGCGGTGTGATCCACCCCCGTGCCTCGGAGGGCACGTTAAGCCGTTGGTCCTGCGCCTGATCTCTCTCCGGTCGTGTCGGATTCCCGTCACATCGGACTATGAGAGTGAAGGCATAGAGAGTGCACTTGTGTACTATGCCTGCCAATCCGCAGTGGAACAGGAGGCCTGTGCCCAGCAGTGGGACGTTAATGGGCTGCTACTTACTTATACAGAAAATACAAAACTTAATCTAGGATACTATATAAATTTGCATAAACGGCGGCCTTATCGCTAGGGTAGCTATTTCTTCCAGGCAACCGTTGATTAAAAAAGGAAATATTATTTATTAATTGAGGGTAGGTGATAAACTTACATATGAACAAATTACATATACACACGAGTACTTAAAAGGTATGCTGCCTCATTGGTCTAGTGGTTAGCGTGTTCGACTACAGACATGAGGACCTGGGTTCGAGTCCCGGGTCGGGCCAATTCAAAAACCAATATTGAGTTTTCTATTAAGATTTTCTCAATATTTGCCCGAAGTTGGGAAGTTGGCGGTGTGATCCACCCCCGTGCCTCGGAGAGCACGTTAAGCCGTCGGTCCTGCGCCTGATCTCTCTCCGGTC
>JACTOM010000917.1:405424-417345 GCA_015832385.1 Elymnias hypermnestra
CCCATAGAAAGCGTTACAATAATATTTACTTTTCTTAACTCTTACAGTTTTCATAGCCTCGAATCTTTTAGTTTTGAATATCATTTCTGTTTCATAATTTGTTGGTACTGTTTTATATTGGCTCCAGGCAATATTTCTATCTTTTAGTTTATCTAGTATTTCTTTATTTATCCAATCTTCCTTGGGTTTATTTAGGATTTTAGTTTTTGCGTATTTATTCTGCTTAATTTTATTAATAATAAAATTTTCTATAACATTATAGTCATAATTTCGATTTTCAATACCGCATTCTTCAACGGATTTATATAGTAAAGCGTAATTAGTTGCTAAGTAAGTATGTCGTCCTTTCTTTGAATTTTGTTTAATAGATTTCATTTCCAGATATATTTGCTTATGGTCCGACAAAGGTGTGTCAAGAAGGGCCAAGTGGTACTTACAGTCTGTGATGTTAGACGAAACATGGTCTATAATAGTTTTCGTTGTTTTAGTTTCACGCGTACAGTAGGCAGCATTCAAGTTATTTAAAATTTGATAGCCACTTTCATTAAGCATAGTCTTATAATTTTTTGTTAGCCGATCATTCATAAGGAGGTTGATATTAAAATCACCAAAAACTAAACATCTTCGTTTTTCTTCTAATTGTGGGCAATAAGTATCTAAAAAATCATTCACATTAGTATTAGGCGGTCTGTATATAAGTCCAATATTGAGAGAAAATTTTTGTAGATGTATCCAAAAGTATTCGCTCTTGTCTTTGTTCATAATTTCCTTTATTTCACAGGTTATAGTGTTATGTATATAGATAGAGACACCTCCTCCAATACGTCCCTGTCGGTAATTGTAAACATGAGTATATTCTGGAATTTCAAGGAGAGCTGCATCTAAATCTGATTTTATCCATGTCTCTGTGAGCAAGATAATATGAATGGTAGTGTTAATAGATTTTAGGATACATTTAAGTTCATCTATTTTTCCAGATTTAACTAGACTTCTTATATTTGTATAGATACATTTGAGAGTTGAGCTGTTTATCTGTATGTCTTCGTAACAATTGAGGTTCTGATAAGTAACATTGGAGCAATTATCATTTTCGCTTTCCAGGTTGATTTTTTTTTCGGCAGAGCTACCTAGTTTTTTGGAATAGCCTGAACTATTTTTGGTACGCCCTTAATGTATCTTATAGTCAGACCGGTCTCTCCATTTTGTTCTCGAGAAATCAATTCGGTGCGTAGATTTTTCATTTGTTGGTGTTGATACGGCGTTTGATCAGCGTATATTCGAATATCTTTAGAATAATCCCTGTTTTTATTTTTTAGAACTTTTATCACTATTTCGTGTTTCTCAAAGCATAACTTTACCGGGCGGTTTATAGCAGGGTTATATTTTCCCAGTCTCAAGATCATTTGTGGCTTTGGACATTCAGGATAAATTTTTGTGATTATTTTCATGGCTTCATTTAAGTCCTGCTCTTTTCTTGTGGTCATATTAGACATTTTAGATTCTGGTAAGCCGACTACAATGATATTTTTTTCACGGCGAGCACGTTCTTGTGTTTCTCTAATAGCATCATCGTACGCTAATGTTGTTAACTGGGAATCTGTGGTTGACTGGGTAGTTTTGAGCTTGGTTAGTTCGTCTTCTAGTGAATTAATTTTTTGTTGTAAAGTGTTAGTTCGTAACTTCATGGAGTCCAATTCAGTTCTTATGTAACTTTGTTCAGATAAAATAGACTCTAAAATGGTATTATTATTTTTTATTTCAATCTTCATTTCTCTTATTTCGTCGTGTATAGTTTCTGTATTTTCTTTTTGCGTTTTAGTAAATTCTTGGAAGAAGGCCATCATATCTTCCTTAAAATCAGTAAGAAGAACAGTACAATCGCATTTAAAATTCCTCTTCCGTTGCGTAATTTTGTAATGATCTAATGTACGTAAGTCTGGTGATGATCCGCTATTCGGGGCGGACTCCCCGCTCCGCGATGTATGATGTAAACTCATCCCTATATCAGATAATACGGCACAACTCGTCAGTATTACACTTGTAAGCGACTTTTGCATTTAATTTTCTTTTGCATTTAACCGCCTTGTAATTTTATAAACATATTACAATGGGAAGTAATTGCTATTGCATAATAAAAGGCTCCTACTTATATCCTATATTATGATATAATAATTAATAATTATTACATAACATATTATAATGTACGTATTTTGTATATATATTGGACTAAATGTCCCCTTGGTATTATTCGCGTAGATCCCGACCTTGTAAGAATGTGGGGAAATCCGTACTTTGTGATCGTATACATAGCGGTAGAAGTCTCTACTAAATTTGAAGTCAATGTCGTAATAAGTGAGATATTTCTCTTTATTTATACTCAAGTGATATACTTGAAAACGTGTATCTTTTGGTTTAAGTGTTGTTAGATATTTTATGTTGATTTTTTTCTTTATAGACGATTACTATAAAAATTTAAAACAAACGGAGACCAGACCGAAAACCAAACGCCGCAGTTTAACAAGCCAGCCCAAAGTGCCCACTGAACCTGATGAAGTAAACTCCACTGGCACCCCGTCAGTGGCCAGTGGATCATCCATTTACATAAACACAATCACAGTTACCATGATATATGATAATTATAACACTTTAACAGAGATTATTATGACCAAAGTGAGAGACGTTCCACGTGTATTGCTCAGAATAATCAGCCTTTTAACACCGTACTACAGGAATTTGAAACGAATAACTTTAACCAAATGCGGCATAAACATGTACACGTTACACGAATTGAACAAAATACTTTTAGCCTCAACTATTACTGAAATATGCCTCGACGGTTCACCAGTTAATGGAGCCGACTACACAATGATAATGGAAACAACGAACCTAACAAATCTATCGTTGTGCAGATGCAATGTAGACGATGATATATGCAAAACGATAGCTTCAAAGTTGCACTTTGCGGCTTCAGCTCACAAATTACAGCTTCTAAATCTATCTTCAAACCGCATAACCGATAAAGGGGTAGAATATATAAGCAATGCTCTTAGAAGTAATAGGAATTTGCGGTATTTAAATCTAGCCGATAACCACATCACCGACAACGGTGCCGGTCGAATATTAGACGTGTTAATAGAATTTCCTATGACCCATGATGAAATACTTAGCACGCGGCGAAGGCGTTATGAATACCTCAAATGTAGAAACGATTTGTATGAAAAATATTTAGCCGAGAATTACAGGAGATCGTGCGATGAACTTAGCCAATTTAGCCGTAAGTCCACAGCAGCGAAAAGGAGAAGGACCTCAGCTACCACAATCAAAAACAAAGGGAGCGCACGTAAAGATAAAGAATTCTCTAGCGTATACGCCACTGAAGATTACATAAAAACAAAAGCGGAGATGATGACAGCGGAAATCTTGGGACAGTTCCAAGATCCATTTCATCCAGATACAGTGAAAACTGTCGAGGGATATGTACACAGTTTTGGCAATATGACGCTGGCATATCTGAATATGGCTTACAATGATTTGTCTTATTTAAGTGTTAGAAAGCTGCTGAATGTTTTGCAGTATCAAAACATTCTCAGAAGTAGCGATGGTGGTCTTAAAAAAGTGGTGCTCGAAGGTAACAATTTGCCGGTCACTTGTCCAGAATTAACTGCTGTCGGTGACTTGATGGCTAGGAATGCTTGGCGCTATAGCAGCAAACTCTCCGCAAACTTAATGAAGAAAGGTCGTTCATCCAAGGTTGAAAGCAAATAAAATGATCAAATTGCTGAAAATATTTATTTAGCAGATATTTTTATATACAAAACAAATGCTCCATTAATTAATAATACTTTATAAACTAGATTAAATAAATCATTGTAACAGTTTTGTACCTTATTTAGTGAACACTTTTTTTGGTAACTTTCGTATGGATTTCGAATTATACTTCGGTTATAAGTAATTTTAGCACTAACAGGTTATCGCTAAAACAAAAACCGAAGGTTATAAATTAAATATAAACAATATACACAAAAATATTTAGCACCAACAAATTCATTTATCAACGTTTTTTTTTCTTGCATTCAGAACATTTTTGCTTAACAAGCACAAAGTTAAAAATAACAGTTAGTAATTTCTGGCAGTTTAAAAAACCCTAAAGTCTTCTAGTAGTACGAGCAGTTAGCTATATTCATAATCCGTCTGATTAATTAGATGGGAGGTATTCTCTGTTGGGTTTGGTGGTATAGTTAATGCCTCCAGGACCTTGAGGTTGTATCGTGCTTGATGGAAAACTGGGACCTGAAGGTTTCCCTAATGGGTAGCCCTGGCTAATGTCAGATTGGACACCAGTATAGCTAGCGGAATCCTGAGATCCTGGATATATAGTTGATGTAATTGTGGAACCTGGATGAGCAGCTGTCGCTCCTGGCAATTCCGGAGTTCCATATGTGCCTGATGGAGCCTGAGATCCTGTACTTCCTGATGGAGTCTGTTGATTAGGACCGCTAGGATATGAGGAAATTGGTTGTTGTTGTTCTGGCTGATTAGGATAAGCACCTGAGACTTGCGGTACACCCGGCGAAGAAACTCCTCCAGGATAATTTGAAGGTCCCTGTGAAACTGCACTAGGGTAATTAGAAGGACCAGTACCAGGGTAACCCGAAGGGCCTTGAGGACCGATTCCAGGATAGCCAGAAGGACCTTGAGGACCAAAGCTAGGGTAGCTAATAGGGCCTTGAGGACCGATGCCAGGATAGCTAGACGGACCTTGAGGACCAAGGACAGGGTAGCTAATAGGGCCTTGAGGACCGATGCCAGGATATCCAACAGGACCTTGGGGACCAGTACCTGGGTAGCTGACAGTACCTTGAGGCCCGACGCCGGGGTAACTAACAGGGCCCTGTGGACCGATACCAGGGTAGTTTATAGGTCCTTGAGGACCAATGGCAGGATAATTAGTAGGTCCTTGAGGGAATAACTGCCCTTGAGAGCCTTGGGGAAATGCTGTACTGGATATTTGTGAGCCGATGATAGAATAGTCGTACAGATTCGCGTTAAGCGCGTAAAAACTAGGTGCAGAGCCGCAGTCAAACTGGTTCCACCAAACACAGACGAAGTATTCTTGAGAAAAGATTGTTCCGTTTGGACATAAGAAATCGTAAGTAATGTTATTAGAGCATATATGGAAAACTTGGCACCTAGTTTCTACATCTGCATAATAACCAGGGTACGCTTGAGCTTCGCATCTGAAGGACGTTTCAGGGACGACGGATAGCACAGGATAATCTATATCTGGTTCACCGGGAATTGCGGAATAATCACCTCCGGCATAACTGCCATCATCGAAACCATTGTTTCCCGGTAAGATACTTGGTTGCGAGCCGGGTAATCCTGGTCCAAAACCGGGGCTTTGACTGGGGAAACTTAAACTTTGTCCAGGATAGCTTCCAGGGTAATTTTCCTGTCCCGGGTACGTGCCTCCTGGTCCTGGATAATATCCTGTTTGTCCCGGAAAACCCGGAGTAGTAGGGCCATTTGTTTGTCCGGGGTACTGTTGACCAGGATAATTAGTTGGAGGACGGTTATAATCTGGGTTACTGGATGGATAGTTTGAAGGTCCTGTTGGGTAACCAGGTGAGCCCGAGCTGGTTGCTGGATAGTTTTGTGCGGTGGGCGTCGTAGGGTAACCGGTTGCTAGTGTTGTTGAAAATCCAGGCGATGGAGTGGTCGGGTTAAATGGTTTTCCAGGTTTTTGATACTCATAACCACTTTGTGCTACTGCTACTGCCAATAACACTGAAAAGGAATACGTTATTATTAAACCGAGCTCTTAAAAACATTATAGAAATGCTGCAAAATGTTGTGTAATTTTTTCAGGGTCCAAGGTTTTCATTGCTCACAGCAATAAGGTAACGGAACGCATATTAAGGCCTGGGATTATCTGTTTGTCATGTTAGTAGTGATGATAAAAAGAGATATGCTACTGAATGTGTTGTGGATTCATCTCAGAGCAGAGCTCGAAGGAACCTTTATAATTTTAGATCATTTATATATGTGATATTAGATATATGTTGCTGCATTTTGAAATGCAGCTACATCAGTCAAGCTTCTCGCAAAATCGATTGTACCTCATAAGAGAAATAAGTAAGTAAAAGTAAGTAGCAGCCCATTTAGGTCCCACTGCTCAGCACAGGCCTCCTCACTCTGAGGAGCGAGGGTTTTTAGAGCATAGACCTACCACGATGCTCCACTGCGAAATGGCAGGCATAGTACACAAGTGCACTATTCCTTCACTCTCATAGTCAGATGTGACGGGAATCCGACACAAGGGAGAGACCAGGCGCAGGACCGACAGCTTCACGTGCTCTCCAGGACTTGTCTGTATTTGAACACGCTAACTAGACCAATGAGGCAGTTTAAGAGAGATAGCAAGGAAAATAATTTGGTTACCATAGAAAAGGTTATAGTGAGCCAACCTTAAAAGATAGACATATAATGCCGTGAAATTTTTTTTAGTACTTCTAAAGAGGAACAATTTTGTCATACATGATTTTTGCGAAACTTCAATCGTTTCCACAGCGGAAGCTCTCAAAAGGAACAGAACCCCGATTTTGAAACATGTACCATTGATAGACTGTGTCGCGAATTACTTATGACATAAAGTAGTATATAGATATGGAGGTAGTACGAGATAACATATTGACAATTGCGAATGTGGGTAGATAGGTTTAAAATGATAAAATATCATAAAAGAAATGTAGGTATTACGTGGGTAGTGACAATTATCATTATGGGTGAACTCTGTGTGTTTTCAGCGAGTATAAGTATTGTATTTGGAGAAATATTAGTAAGTGATTTGAGAATCATTAATAATATGTCATTGTACATAGTGTCACAGCATCTCGTGATAGATGAAGTAGGAACGTTTCATAGAGGCTGGGGCTGCAAAGGGAACTCGGTGGATCGGTACGAGGTATTGGTTCTGGGTTGATGTGAGTTCAGATGTGTAGGGTAACTATGAGGGTTTGTCGGAGGTCACTAGAGTGCGCTACAATATAGCCACATGAAGGCTGATATGATAGATAGATGGGAAACAAGTGGAAGAGGTGAAAGAATTAAATGGTGCTCTGGACTCCTTTATGAATATCCAGATGGTGTTTCAAAAAGCTAGACTGGCTGTGCATTGAAAAGCGCTTAAAAGTTGGGAGAAGTAAGTGACAAAGTAAGAAATAGTCTGATAAGAGAAGGTTGTGGTATAAAAGAGTAGATGTAGTGACAAAAATTGAGAAAGGTATGCTTAGATGGTTTGGGCATGTAGAGAGAATGAGTGAAAGGAGACTGACAAGAAGATTTATAAGTCGGAGAGTGAATGGGAAAGTTGGAAGAGGAAGACGAAAGCGAACGCTCCTTGACCAAATCCAGGACATTTTAAATAAAGGCCAGGTTAAGTGTACGTTAAACCAAAGAACTTGTACGAAAGGTTTAATGAGAATGAAAGAAGCGAAGGAGATATGCAAGGATCGTGGCAAGTGGAAGGACGTGGTCTCTGTCCATCCCGATGGGAATGAGGCGTGATGCTATATATGTATGTACGGCTAATACCTTGTATTGAGTCATTAATGGTGATGCTGTCGTCGAGCATCTTGTTTAGGGTCACGTTACTTCGATGACCACATGAATACAAGTAAATAAACTACATTATATTAGCTCAGTTACGAATATTGTTAACCGTGGAGTCTTCACAGAGAGGGCTGTGACGTCATGACCTTTAGCAACGAAGGTTTTCGCTAAATATGAGTACAATGACACGAGGACATGATTGCTCCTGATGCCTAAGATATGTGCGTTTCATGCCTCAACCTTGAATCTTGATATGGCTCCATCCGGGACACCATATTGGATTGCGCAAGCGAGCTGTTGTCCCACTTTAGGATGACGTGGAACCTCTGAGTTTTGGTAACCATACTGTCCCGTCAGTGAGTCCCACATTCCCAACTCTTTTGCCAGGGTATGTTAAAGCTTTTTCCCAGCAAAAAAAGGGTTGGACTACACGATAATATAATTTCCGATCATTGAACAACGTATTTTTATAGTAAATTGTAGCGATTAAAATTGAAACTTGACAAAACAACTGTATGTATAAAGCTGCGAGTTGGTCAGCTCTTTCGCTTCCTAGTGTATTGTTCCACGTCGTGGGTTCACATCACGAATGCGGTCCAAGTGGAAAACTAATTTGCAACAAACTCAGAGAGATCTAGGTATTTCCCTGTTACAATTATTGTGAAGCTATAGAGTATGTTTGCTTTGAAGGCGCCAACCTCAAGAACTACAAGTCCGAATTGAAAAATTCTTTTAGTGTTGGATAGCTTCTTTATCGAGGAAAGTATAAAGCTATATAACATTACATCATGGCTAATATGAGTAGAGCAAAAATGAAAAATATTACAAAAACTGGAGAAATTCCTTTTGAGAGCTTCCGTTGCGTGCACTGGGTAAACGGTTGAAGTTACGCAACAATTATGTATGAGAGCATTGTTCCTCTTTAAAAGTTCTATAAAAAAGTTATTGACAGAATATATCTATCTTTTAAGGGTAACTCACAATAACCTCTTTTATTGCATTAAAATTTGTTCTCTCTATAAGACGCAGACGAAGTTCCACTGATCAATTAATCACTTCGAACCTTGTCCAAGTAATCTAAATAATAGTATGTAATTACGTTATTTTTTTAAATATGAAACTTGGATAAAAAATTAATGACTTCATTACAAGCCTTAGCCTTTATTTTGTCTATTATTATGTCAAGGTAAAAAGTAAAGTAAGTAACAGCCCATTAATGTCCCACTGCTGGGTACAGGCCTCCTCACTCCACCACGCTGCTCCACTGCGGATTGGCAGGCATAGTACACAAGTCACTCTCATAGTCCAATGTGACGGGAATCCGACACGATCGGAGAGAGATCAGGCGCAGGACCGACGGCTTAACGTGCCCTCCGAGGCCGGGGGTGGATCACACCGCCAACTTCCCAACTTCGGGCAAATATTGAGAAAATCTTAATAGAACTCAGGACTCGAACCCAGGACCTCATGTCTGTAGTCGAACATGCTAACCACTAGACCAAAAAGGCGGTTATATCAAGGTGCTTTAATGGATTTATGTCCTGTCTATTGTTTGAGTATTTTATGTTATACTAGTAATGCCCTTGGTTTCACCCACTTAGATACCTGATCTTGTGGCAGTGGAAAGTCTAATAAGTCGGACTATGGATTTATTTCACTTAATTACTTCCTTTCACATTGTTAAATACACACATTCATAAACTAATCAATATACAGATTTTACGTGGAATGTACATTTACGTAGAATGTCCAACATAAGCAAATTTTAAAATACTCTACAATTGCTGGAGGTAGGTAAGGTCGCTACTATTTTATTTCCATTGACATTTTTCAATTCGTTATATCTTTTAAATCGAATGTCTGATTTTAATAATTTAAAAAGTATTCTACAGGTATTGTAACGGTCTTTAATAAAATATCTATAGGATAAGGATTAATACACAATATAAATAATGTGGTTTGATTATTGTTCGCAATTTTATTAACTTTTAAAATTTAATAAAGTAGTTATACTGGCATAACTACAGCAGTTGGACATATGGTATTACAGACTTTTTTGTAGATATTAATGCCTTCTATAATATCGTAGAACATAGTTTTGTTCTATCATCAATAGTTTTCGCAGTACACGCCATAACAGATTTTTTGTTTCACACCTTGGATTACATTAATGCATTTTTCTTAAGGATCCCTATTAAGTAAGTGTAGTGACTAAAGTAGACAAAGATAGGCTTAGATGGTATGGTCAAGTAGAGAGAATGAATGAATGAAAGGTGACTGACAAAAAGGATTTATGAGTCAAGAGTGAATGGGAAAGTTGAAAGAAGATTTAATTTAAAATAAGGGCCAGGTCAAGAGTATTCTAAACCGACGAACTTGTATGAAAGGTTTAATGAGAAAAAAAGAAGCGAAGGAGATATGCAAGGATCGTGGCAAGTGGAAGGATGTTGTCTCTGCCTACCCCGAAGGGAATGAGGCATGATGTGTGTATGTATAATTTTTCTATATATAAAATATAAATGTAATGAAATTTCACACTTTTCCCTCTCCGTTATTTTCGTAAAAAGGCATGCAAAGTTTTTGTTTAAAATGCCTCATTGGTGTAGAGATCAGGATGTTCGGATACAGACGTGAGGTCTTCGGTTCGAGTCCCGATTCGGGTGAGTTCAAATAAGATATTGAGTTTTCTCAATATTTGCCCTGTGCCTCGTAACACACGTTAACGGTTAAGCCGTCGGTCCTGCGCTTGATATCCTTCTCGTGTTGGATTTCCGACACATCCCTGAATAAAGGAATAAAGAGTGCATTGTGTACCATGCCTACTAACCTGTAGCGAAGCAGAGTGGTGTTTCTATGCTCTAAAAACCCTTTCTCCTATGAATGACAAGGCCTGTGCCCAGCAGTGGGACGTTAATAGGCTGCTACTTACTATAAGAGTTAATCGCTTTTTCATTTTCACTAGCTGTATATCATTAAAAGCCTTGCTTCAGCAATTAGTGTGCATTCAAGAAGGCAATGCTTCTGGTGTTTGTGTATGCAGTTTGCCAATTCATTAATAACCAGGCTGTGTGTCTCCAATGAGCCTGAATGCTTGTGTTTCTCAAAGTTTATTATGAACAAAGAGCCGACACTTGACGCTAATGTTGTACGCATTTTCAACCAATACTCGTTTTAAGTGGATGCTTTATATTTGCCTTTTATTGTACAAACAAACCTGGCAACATTTTGACATGATTCAACATGATATTGCTCGTTCCGCTTACGAGATAGATCAAATTAATCTTCTACGGAATTGTATATCATGAAACGACCTATATAAAACTCCACAATAGTATATATCTATCTCTAAAGGATAACTCACAGTAACCATTTTTATCTTGTACATAATACAAAAAAATATGCGTTATTTACCAAGCCATTTAATACAACACAGTATTATTTTTGATTCAATTAAATACATTGTACACGTTGTATATTTCATTTAGATCAGGACTGCTAATAAAAGCGTTTTATTAAAGTGGATATCTTAGAAGATATCAGCGATTTAACAAACAGAGGCATCGCTGCTGGCGGTGTGGTGTGACAAAGTAAATATGTTTGCTAATTTTATTATAAAATGATTAAAGTCTGTATAATTAGCTACCCTCGAATGAGATCACAGTCTAACTGTACGCAATAAATACATTCTTTGAACCAAACACTGATAATAATCACAATTAACAAAATGCAAATTCAGTTCACGGTTACTCTGAAGTAACCGCCGACAATGGATACGTCGCGATGAAATTAAACTCTTTAAAACAGTTAATAGTAGGTTAATTGTGTATAATATCCGCATTATAGGAATTTTATACAAAATCTTTATTAATCGTAATATTTGTCAATGTTTTGTGTAATCTTTCTGTAAAAATAGATTGAAATGGCAGCCTGTTAACGTCCTATTGCGAGGCACAAGCATTTTTATACATAGCAGAGGGGTTTTTATAGACCATAAACCCACTACGCTGCTGGTGAAGATAACTAGGAGACTATTAACGTCACTTTGTGAGGCACGAGCATCCTTTTACATAGCAGACGGGTTTTTATAGACCATAAACCCACTACGCTGCTGGTGAAGATAACTAGGAGACTATTAACGTCACTTTGTGAGGCACGAGCATCCTTTTACATAGCAGACGGGTTTTTATAGACCATAAACCCACTACGCTGCTGGTGAAGATAACTAGGAGACTATTAACGTCACTTTGTGAGGCACGAGCATCCTTTTACATAGCAGACGGGTTTTTATAGACCATAAACCCACTACGCTG
>JACTOM010000917.1:420428-435665 GCA_015832385.1 Elymnias hypermnestra
CAAGCATTGAAGTCTCTCTATGAGGGTTCTAGTGCCTGTGTCAGAATAAACGGAGCGTACACGGAGTGGTTTCCTGTCGAAAGAGGTGTTCGACAGGGATGTGTTGCGTCACCATGGCTGTTCAACCTTTTCATGGATAAATGTTTGACAGATTTAAAAGAAAGTATGTATGGGTTAAGAATGAATGAATTACTCATCAAATGTTTACTCTACGCTGATGATCAAGTAATACTTGCGTCATCCGCTAACGAGCTTCAGGAGATGCTAAATATTATGAATGAAGCTTTGAAAGGGAAAGGAATGAAAGTGAATGTAAACAAAACGAAAGTTATGCTTTTTGAACGAGATGAATCTATGATGAATGGCAATATTTTGATAGATGGGGAACAAGTGGAAGAGGTGAAAGAATTTGTATACTTGGGATCTAAATTTACAAAAGATGAAACATGTGAAAGTGATATTGAAAAGAGAGTAAATGCAGGGGATATGATGGTGCTCTGCACGCCTTTATAAACAGCCAGATGGTGCCACTTACGTATGGTAGTGAAAGTTGGGTATGGCAGAAGAATCACAAAAGTAAAATAATGCGGTAGAGATGAGATGAGTGGATTAAAATTGAGTGACAGAGTAAGAAATAGTGTGATAAGAGAACGTTATGGTATAAAAGAAGATGTAGTGATTAAAATTGAAAAAGATATGCTTAGATGGTTTGGGCACGTAGAGAGAATGAATGAAAGGAAAGGAGGCTGATAAAAACGATTTATGAGTCAAGAGTGAATGCTAAAGTTGGAAGGGCGAACCCAGGCGAACGTTCCTGGACCAAATCCAAACTGACGAACTTGTATGAAAGGTTTAATGAGAATGAAAGAAGCGAAGGAGATATGCAAGGATCGTGGCAAGTGGAAGGATGTTGTCTCTGCCTACCCCGAAGGGAATGAGGCGTGATGCTATGTATGTATGTATGAGAGTGTCTCTAATAGTAGGAATTGAATAAAATTTATAATACTCACTGCAAAACGTTGACAAACGTATCATGGTGTTTGTTGGTGCTTATGTTTTAAATTAGATCTGTAAAAGAAATTACGATTAATAATATAAACTTAACTCGTGATTAGCGTCACGAAGATGTGCATCGTTTCTTATGCTAATTCGTTCGAAGGTTTAAAGGAATAAAGTGAGATTTCAATAAATTGTTTTGTATCAACTGTCGATACTTTTAATGACAATTAAATTCCTAACATATCTTCCTTTAAACTTGGATATCTAGAGTTTTAGATTTGTATATATATAAACAAGACTTATAAATTAGTTTGCCAAAGAAGTTTCACTTCTGACATATGTGCTATGTACGCACGCACTTTTTTCTTTAAATAGATCCTTAAAAGATAGATATATACCATCTTAGACTTTTTTGTAGATCTTGTATTAGGCAGCGTTTTAGATGAAAGCTCCGGAGCGGCTTTTACCGACCCTCCCAATTATTAGCCTAATATTTCAACAAATTTTATATTTCATAAATCTTCTTCAAGAATCATTGTATCTAATGGGGAAAACCTCGTGAAAATATATTCAGTAGTTTTTTGAATTTATCGTTAAAAGACAGAGAGACATTGATTAGCACTTTGTTTTATTACACATAAGGATATACAATGTATTTATTTATGATATTACTGTATCGGATGTTAACAATCTATACCAATAAATAAATTGGAACTGTCTGTTTGTAATTTGAATTAAACAGCAGTAACACTTAATGCATATGATAGTATTTGCGTTACGGTAATCAAAAAAATGTTGTTTATTATCTTCGTCTGTCTAAATGTTTATTCCCGCTTATCTCTGAAATGGCTAGACTGATTTTGATGGGACTTTCACTGGCAGATAGCTGAAGTCATAACAAGTAACTTTGATAACTTTTATTTTAGAAAACATGGCATCCATCAAAGAGAAACACCTGGTGTTGTTATATAACATTTAAGTACACACGCTTTACTTTTGGAGTAAGTTGATGAATGCGTGAGGAGATTGTTACGAAAAGCGTGATCATGAGAAGCCAACGGAAGTTCAAAGGGAGATATAAGTTAGTGAAGATATACACAGATAAGTTTTCCTTTAGTCGTGTCGTCTAAGGCACATTCGTTTTAATTTGTATATAAATATAAACATTTATTTTGTATTTTTCTTCAATATTAGTGGAGATCAGTAGCCAACTATCCTAGCTAGGTTATTTATATAACTATATACGTATATTGCTATATTTTACACAGTACGTCAACGTTCTTTGGTGTTAAGTCCTTGTATATGAAAAGTTTCCTTAGTACACAGTATAATGAACGTTTTTTCTCGCCTAATTCATAGATGACAATTATAACCAAGGGAAAATCGCATTGTAAGCCAATACTATTATGAATAGGCCTATTTATTAATACCATTTATCCGAATGAATGAATGAATTTGTCTTTTCGAGTGACAACACCAACTGATTGCTAATAAGACTTAAACTTACGTTAAATACAAGAGAAATGTAGTAAATACGATTGGTTTATGAAGTTTATAACAATATGCCATTAATAGGACAGGAATAATTACGAATTGTCTTTCTTTATTAGTCTAAATCTTCTTAGTGGGTGAAAGACTACGGCCTGGTCTAGTTACTGCTTTCACAGCTAAGACCTGTCGCCAATTAAAAAAAAAGCAAAGACTCTAATGAATAAACTACCTAAATATCACATTAATTTGTTTTTTAACGCCATTTTTTAAACGGTTTTCCAATAAATTACACGAAAAAGACATCTGTTTGTAATATCGACATGACAGGGCCCGTAGACAAGTCAATTTAGAAGTTTGCTAACGCTTAAAAAATGTATGGGAATGACGTTTCATATCGAAACTTATCGAAAAATTAAACGTCATTTCCTTAAGCGTTAGCAATCTTCGGAAGTGACTTCTCTAAGGGTCCAGGTTTAATTTAAACGTTTAAATATAAAAGATATCGTCTTTTATAGTAGTATAAAAAAAATGTAAAGTAATTATAAAAGTTTCTTCTAAATTTCTGAAACGGCTGCGCTCATTTTAACAGAACACTGGGTCACTTTATATTACAAAAATTTAACTAATAAGAATGCAGCCTCTTAATGTCTCACTGTTGAATATAGCTATATTTGGTATCTCTATGATTATACTCTAAAATTTATCCCGCGGAATATAGAATAATAAATAAGCACACAAAATTTTAACGGATCTAATCACTACGCCGTGATGGGTTTAATAAATCCATATATATTTATGCCCTTTATATATCCAAATAGTAAATATCACTTTTCACGTTTAAAAATCACTTGTAATTAAATAAAACCTTTTTAGTTGACTAAATATATGTTATTTATAATCTGTGAAACCACTTATAATTTATTAACGACTTTACTTTTATTTGGCTGAATGAATTTTGTTTATAATCTGTGAAAACACTTATAAATTTATTGACAATTTAACTTTTAGTTTGGTTAAATACGTATTATTTATAATCCGTGAAACATTTATAATTAATAGCGATTTTATTTTTATTTGGCTGAATGAATTTTATTTATAATCTGTATATTTTTTTAATCTGTATTTTGCGTTTACTCTGTTATGCAATTCGCAATTGAAATTTTAAATTTGGAACACATTTCTAACTCACCGTGTACGTACAGAGCGCGGGCGAGTTGGCGCGAACTGTACTGAAATGTCTTTACGCAGGTTTATATGCCATTTCCATACTAACCACCACCTCTTGAAGGGATGGATGGCACTCGAAACAACAAATGTAAGCGATTTTGCAAATAACTGGGTCAACCTTATGCTTTGTACGTGGTTTTGAACGTAATGATTAACACATTCGCCAAGATTTTCCTTTGCATTCATTATTGCAACCTCTCTATACTCGATGACAGATTATTAAGCGAGGATTTACTATTTCGCTGAATGATAGTCTTTAGCTTGTACGGTACGACGTTAACAGCCATAAATATCACCGTTTGTGTTGTAATAGGGATTATTTTATTATTTCAGCAAGATTCAAGCTTTAATTCAGTTTCATTTTGTTTATTTTCTATTTCACCTAAGTTGTCTAAACTAATATTACAAAGAGAAAACATTTGTGTTTTTTGTAAGTATGTATGTATGTTCCTCATTAGAAAGCTGTTATTTGTATTAATTTGTTGTATAAGACTAACCATAACATAAAATCAAGGGGATACTCTTGGTTTTAATCGCGTAGATCCCGATTTCGTGAGAAGATGAGGAAGTTGTAAATGTAAATGTTTGTAATGTTTTCACATAAAAACTAGTAGACCGTTTTCAAAAATTATTTTACCATTAGAAAGCTACATTTTCGCTGAGTGTTATAAGCTAGATTACTATATAAAAGAAAATAGATACCCGTAATAAGAATGCATTAAACTAAACTAGGGTGTGAAAAAATTAGTCACAAAGAATCTATCAACGCGTTCGCTACAGAAACTATTGATGATAGAACAAAAAATTGTTCTACAATATTATATAACGTATTAATATCTACAAAAATGTCAGTAATACCATATGTCCAACTACTGTAGTTACGCCACTATAACTACTTTTTACTTTTTAAAAGTTAACAAAAGTGCAGACAATAATCAAACCATATTATTCATACATGTGTATTAATCCTTATCCTATTATTGATATTTTATTAAAAACCGTTTCAATACCTGTAAAATACTTTTTAATTTATTAAAATCGTACATTCCAATCAAAAGATATAACGAATCTAAAAATGTCAATCTAAAGCAAATAAAAACAGTATAGAATGACGGTTTTTATTAGTTATCACAGTTTTTCTGGAATATTCACTATATGTTCTTCTTCGTATTAAATATAAACGTAAATAAAACATTAGAAATTAGATAATAAGCTAGTTATTAATAAACAAAACATTTTAGGAATATAAAATAGGAAAAAAGAGGTTTTATGTAACGACGCTGTATGAATTTAAAACCTTTGCTTGTCCAATTAAAGGGATAGATAAAAAAGGATAGAATTATTTTATTATAACAAAGAGTTTTTATATATTTGAAATTATTTCATATTAATGTAACCGTATCGTATATTAACAATCACTGAGTTTAATATTTAAATTTAATATTACAATAAACGTTGAATATTATATTTTTAATGTGCGTTCTCTTTATCCTTATATAATTTCATTTTGAATTACTCTGGATTATGTAAAAAGAAACTAAATATTTCATGAGAATAATCAAATGAATGTATTTAAATCCGACTTTCCACTTTACCATTCTATTTGCGTTATTTTTTCTATCATTACGTAGAAACGGTCAACTGGCATTTTAGATATTTTGATGTTTATGTAAAACATATCATTTGTACAAAAGGATTAATAATTTCTCTTTGAAACGCTGCCTTACAAAATTAGGCTTTAATACTTGACTCTTTATACATGATTGCTTTTTACAAATATGCTAATTCTAATCGTAATTAATCTTCAGGAAAAACAATATCATGTTCCCTTTGGAATTTCCGAGAACATATTATATAACTTTTTGTTTTATTTTATTCTTTTTTTACATTACATTTCACGCTTAAAATGAGACCATTAGAGATTACGTCTATTTACGTAAATAGAAATTAACAGAGTAAAGTTAACTTAAACAATAAGGCAAACAAGTTTTTGTGTGTGTTGTCTGTGTCTCTCTCGCTCTTTCTCTCTGTCTCTCTTTCTCTGTGTGTGGTGTGCGCGTGCGTGTGTCAGTGAGTGCGAATTAGAGAGAGAGAGAGGGAGAGAGAGAGAGATAGAGTGCGTGTATGTATCTCTGTGTGTATATATAAAAGTTTTGATACCCCTCATGAAAAACTTTCCTTTTTAAATCTATGCGATATCATAAGGGGTTTTTTAATGTAAATCATAAAGCTTTACCTTGGCGAAAGAATTTTTATACTCGGTTCAGGAGTTAATTAAATAAAACTAAAAGTGCGTGCGTATAAAGTACACACGTCATAAGTAAAACACTACTTTTAAAGTCTCGTTTATGTTTATACAAATTTAAAACTTTAAATTTCCGAGACTCAGGGGGAGGGAAAAGGGAAGATATGTTACGAATTTAATTGTCATTTTTAATGTCGAAAATTAATGCAAATAATTTATTGAAATCTCAAATTACGAATTGTAAATAAAAATGCCACGTGCTATTTATAAATATTATAACTACTTAACCTTCAACCGAATTAGCATAAATAACGCTGCAGAACTTCGTGACACGTTTCATCCGTAAAAAATTGGCCTAAAGAAGTTCTTTGCTTAAGTACTCTCAATAAGTACTTTTGAATAGTTTTTAGTACCTAATGGTAATAAGTTTACATAGGAGCTTCCATATATTAAAGTAATTTCTACTTTTTAAAGTAATATCGATTGATTATATAAATCCAATCGTGTTTGAGAACAGCTAACATTTTCAATTCTAAATCCTAGATACGTCTTTAGTCAAGCAGGGGTCAGCGCAGACAAGAGACATCTTGCGATGCTTCAGAACGAAAAAAGCCTTTCGTTTCTACTGCATTTCGCAGTTACACGAATTTAAATAAGCGAAATTACAATAAAAATAATAGTTATTGAGGTATAAAATCTTAAATGTTTACACGCAAAAAATATTTATACGTTCTCGGATCTTGTATTAGAATGTATGTAGGGTTATTTTATTGCCTACCTTTTTTTTTAACGTCAGGAAATTCTCGTGGATACCAACATGGGGAGGCGTTGTAAGTTATGCCGGACTTTTACCGGCTAAAACCTGACGGTGCTCCTCCCTACGTTCACTGGCGAAAGCACGGGATCGGAATACATCCGCACTCCCGCCAACGATGTGCCTTACAAGGCTCCCCCCGATAAAGTTCCTCCGGTCAGATGGTATGCCCGGAGCACTCGACATGTCACCTGTCTTCCCTCGCTTTCGGGCAACAGGCTTCGCACCTGTTTCCACAAGCTAACCCTAAGTGGGTAGACGTCGATCATGGGCCGCCCGTCTTAGCCCCGGCTTCCTCCTACGCATAGCGGAAGCGTGTTCATCCACCTCTTTGAGACCTTCCGCCGCCTCCTTCTGTGACATCACATCTTCACAGAAGGAGACCATCGCTTCCCAACAGACGTCCCTACCTTCCATGGCGTTAATCACATATTAATTTCAGTTTTTTTAAACCTAGTTGTCTGGAAGAAATCGCTATTTAGCGATAAGACCGCCTATTATATTTTTATTTCTCTGATATTTAAGTTTACTTCATTGTACTCGTATATTATCATTGTAGACGTGCAATAAAGTGTATAAATAAACAAACTTAATTACTACATTAAATCGCTTAGCATAGCATTTGTATTTATTTTAACAAATATAGGTATAGGACATACGTAAATTTTCTCAAGAATACCCGCATAGATATCTTGGATTTCAGGGTACTATGTTTATTCAATAAACAAAATACCCTTAGTTGTTCCCTGTAAATTTCCTACAATTATGATTGTTATCACAGTTTCCCTAGGGTCAATATGTTTCAAATTATACTTAAAGAGGAAGGATGATTATTTCGTAAAAAAAAGTAACAAGATAAAAATCTTTTCAATGCATAAACTTTGTCTCGGAAGTTTTAAATTATCAGTTATTATCATTGGATAGCACAACTTTTAGCCTGATTATTTAATGTCTTATTGGAATACACGCTCGTTTGCATAAAAAATGCAAAATAATATATAAGCAACAGTTAGTATCTTCGAAATATTAACCATAAATCTACGCTGTAGTTTTTGTCTCTCGTCAAATCAAATACATCCATCATTCTTTCACTCAATGCAAAGGCAAAGGCCAAAGATTCGAAAACGAAAACAATAAACGTAAAATAACTTTCATTGGATATAAATAGTTTATAATCTGTTTTCTATAGTTGAGTCTGACAGTCAAAATTTTGATAAGACTGTCACGTTGATATTTTCAATGTCACAATATATCTCACGAGTAATATAATAAAATAATTAAATTGAACGAGATGAATCTATGATGAATGGCAATATTTTGATAGATGGGGAACAAAAACAAATTTGTATACTTGGGATCTAAATTTACAAAAGATGGAACATGTGAAAGTGATATTGAAAGGAGGATGAATGCAGGGAATATGGTAAATGGTGCTCTGCACGCCTTTATGAATAGCCAGATGGTGCCTCAAAGGGCTAGACTGGCATTGCATGCTGGAGTGTTGGTGCCAACACTTATGTATGGTAGTGAAAGTTGGGTATGGCAGAAGAATCACAAAAGTAAAATAAATGCGGTAGAGATGAGAGCGTTGAGAAGCATGAGTGGATTAAAACTGAGTGACAGAGTGAGAAATAGTGTGATAAGAGAACGTTGTGGTATAAAAGAAGACGTAGTGACTAAAATTGAAAAAGGTATGCTTAGATGGTTTGGGCATGTAGAGAGAATGAATGAAAGGAGACTGACAAAAAGGATTTATGAGTCAAGAGTGAATGCGAAAGTTGGAAGGGGAAGACCGAGGCGAACGTTCCTGGACCAAATCCAGGACATTTTAAATAACGGCCAGGTCAAGAGTACTCTAAACCGACGAACTTGTATGAAAGGTTTAATGAGATTGAAAGAAGCGAAGGAGATATGCAAGGATCGTGGCAAGTGGAAGGATGTTGTCTCTGCCTACCCCTATGGGAATGAGGCGTGATGCTATGTATGTATGTATGTAATTAAGGTAAATTATGAAATATTAAAAAAAACTAAA
The DNA here is from genome assembly GCA_015832385.1 of Elymnias hypermnestra. NCBI lineage: Eukaryota > Metazoa > Arthropoda > Insecta > Lepidoptera > Nymphalidae > Elymnias > Elymnias hypermnestra. Next base: position 429,237 of record JACTOM010000917.1, read on the forward strand.
ATGTTGAATATTTAACTTTAGGTTGTCGGTTTTCCCCTAACGCGCCAAAGGAAGTTCAACTTTAATGTCGCTTATTTTCAATTTAATGCGAAAAATTCTTAAAGATAAAAATGCGGTTACCAATTAATGTAATGTCAGCCTTTTTTTAATTAATTTTATATATTAAAGAATGACTTAACATCCAAAGTCATGAGGGCTTCTGCGTTTACTTCTGAGCAGAACAAACTCAGTCACTAGTCCATTTTACCATGATAATATACTTTATAAACAAGTAGATTAATGTATCAGATCTATTTTGACAGCATTGTGACATATGGTATTCTACTTTGGGGTAATGCTGCGGATACAGACGTCATATTTGTGCTGCATTTGTTCTGTACTTGCAGGGGCTGTTCGCACGATTAACAATATAGCTGCAAGAGAGTCGCTATAAGAATCATTTATAAGAGTTACAATAAGGTTCACTGAATATACTAATGTTAAAGCTTGTATGTATATATAGAGGTGGACACTTTCAAATTCAAATTTAAATAAATTCATTTGCCATATACAGGTAACATCGGTGTTTACATATAAAATAGTTCCACTGTATTTGCCATTTAATGGCATGCAAATACTTAGTGATGTCAAAATTTTAGTATTTCAGTAATTATTAATGTCAAATGAAATTATTTCATATTTTATCATAAAATTTTAAGTCGTCCTTTAGGAAATCATCTACACTATAGTAACATTTTCCTACCAAAAAAATCCGCAATTTGCTTTTCAATACTGTCATTTCTTTAATGTTTTTAAAGTAAAGCGGTAATTTATTATATATTTTACTGCCATCACTATAATATTTTTATCCATTAAACTGGATTTAATTGATGGTGCTTTTATTCTGGTGGGATTTCGTTGATCTTGACCTCTTTTTTTAAATAGAGCTGGATTCTGCGTCACAAATATAATTACCTCATAAATATATATTGAAGGGAGGGTCATTAGTTTAAGTTCCTTAAAGAAGGGTTTACAACTATCAATTGGTTTTAAGTTGCAGACAGCTCTTATGCATCGTTTTTGTAAACGAAAAGGTAACTCTTTGTCAGTAGCATATCCCCAAAATATAATGCCATAGCGCAAGATCGATCCCACATGTGCATGATATGTCATGAGTACTGTATTTCGATTAACGACCTTGGATAACCTAAACTTTCAAGTGAAAAGTGATTACACGATGATTTTGGCCATGACACTTGCATTCAGCCACCATTTTAGCTTTATCCGTATAGCGGTAATTATAGTTACTTGCCCACATTAGGATAGAGATAAAATCCCTCTCAAACATACAGTCCACACAATTAATATTCGTAGGAATATTCCCCACCGATTCTGGAGAAACTCGCCAGAACTTCTCACCTTATATAACAGAAGGCCTATTAAATTAGTAACTGATTTAGGTGTAAGTGTATAACAAACACACAGAAGATGTTCTGGGGATATGGTTTAATAAGTTTAAAGAAAAACCGGAATATAATTTAAAACATTACTCTGACGATAAAAAGTGTAGGAGATAATGAATTGATCTAATCTAAATAAAATACATTAACATTACTTTGTAATATAAGGTGCCGTAGGTCATCAAGGTCGTGGTCGCTGACTATGGGCCTCATTCGAAAGCTCAGTCACTCAGCGTGCAATGGAGAGGGCTATGCTCGGAGTTTCTCTAAGCGATCAAATCAGAAATGAGGAGATCCGTAGCAGAAGCAAAGTCACCGACATAGCCCTACGAATCGCGAACCTGAAGTGGCAATGGGCGGGGCACATAGTCCGACGGACCGATGGACGTTGGGGCCCGAAGGTGAGACCTCCCACAAGGTGGACCGACGACATAAAGAGGGTCGCCGGTAGCCGCTGGAGCCAGGCGGCTTAAGATCGGGCCTTGTGGACGTCATGGACGTCATTACGTGAGACCTATGTCCAGCAGTGGACGTCAATCGGTTGAAGCGACGACGACGACGACAAATATAAGGTAGGCTTCTTCTGAGCAGAGAGAGTGCGAAGGAACCGTCGCAACTTTATATTCTTAATCGTTCTTTGATATTATTATCAGCTGTATATTGATATATGAGAATGAAAGTGTATTTGAGGATTCAAAACTGTTGTAAAGGCTTACTTAAATAAATTATTTATAATTTTTAAGTTTCTAAATGTGCGACTGTATTTATTCTGCGCAAGCCCACGAGATGGTCCCAAACAATTGCTCTTGTGCAAACCCGATGAGGAGATGAGATTTGATAATTAAGATTTAGCAGACGAGGAACTAAAAACTAAACGAGACTCTCCTTTGTTGTATTATTTATTTAGATGATCGTGATAAACTTTATGAATTAGTCTACTGTTTCGGAGTTAATTAATAGTATAGATACCCGTTTTTACCTAGATCTATTGAATTTTATGATGAAAATACGAATTGAGGGTAGAGGAACAACAACCTATGAGAAATAAAAAAAAAATCAAGTCAATTGCTATTTAAAACTTTATTTACGATAAGAGATATACGAGTACGTACCACAGCTATATATGCATTTGTCCATTGTATAAAATGTAGTCGCATCCGCTGTCTGTACCCTTATATCTTTTAAACTAATCAATGGATTTTGTTGCGGTTTTCAGCAATAGATAGAGTGATTGAAGAGGAAGGTTTCAATATGTAATACATATATATTATAATACAGAAAAGATGAGAAATTCAATTATTTCTAATGTGATGTCGTAACAAACAGTTTTTTTGATTAAATCTCAAACGTACGGCTTAACCTTACGAGATAGATGAAATTAATGTATTACGGAATTGTATATCTTAAAAAGAACGATAAAAAAGTTTCAATTGCATATATTTATCTCTAAAGGATAACCCACTGTAACCATTTTTATCTTTTACACATCACAAATGAATATATGTTGTTTACCAAGGTACTTTATACAATACAGTATTATTCCCTATCCAATTAAATGTATTACATACGTTGTATATTTCATGTAGATCAAAACTGTCATGAACAGCGTTTCATTAAAATGAATATCTTGGAAGATATCAACAATTTAACAAGCGGAGTTGCGCGGTCAGATAGTTTATAATATTTCAATGGAATAACGATGTAGACTTCATTAAACTCAGTGTTTGATTTCTCGTATATCGTAATATATTAATTAATTAAAGCAGTATGTCACGATATTCTGAGGTTCAATGTACATCCATTTTACATAATGTGAAAACAATGACGCTTTACTGTGTATTCAAATAACAAGCGATGTAAGACTTATTGATCACGATATCTCTGAATCTATACATCCGATTGTCTTAAAATTTAGCATAGTTACTCTTGTTGTAATGTAGACGCTCACTGAGAACGGATTTCCCTATACTGCAACGGGATTGGGATATATCCCGTGGCAAAAAAGCATGTGGCTACTTTATGTTGTACGCGAATACGTCTCATAACAGGAGTTCCCTCTCCGCCGTGTGCGATATGTTACAGTCCTTATTTAACGTAGGAAGTTCTTTAATCCTTCAGCTATCCAGTGGTGTAATTGAATTTCAGATAGAGGTGATAGATGTGTAGCTACAACACTAAACACTATCCCTTGATTTTGTTATCATGGTTTTTTTGGATGCGATTTTAAAGACGTATTCACGTCAATATGAAAAAAAGATTTTCATTTGAAATATAGGATAGGTTTGAATTTAATATGACGTCATTTTTTGTATATCTTGTGCAGATGAAGATGCACAGGTCATTTGGTATCTATATGTATTGATTAAGTCATTTAGGCCTCGTTAGATGATCTCATCGTATTCCATTAAATAAACAATCTATCTAAATTTAATCGTATATCTTTGTAATAGGAGCTATTTTGCTATTACTTCCATCTTTGGAGCTGAATAGATCCATCATATCCTTATCAAAATTAAATGAATTTAGCGTTGAAGTGACAACGTGAATAATTTTAGTACGAAAACATATAATTTGTTATGTGTTTGTTATCACAAATTGTTTATAGTTAACGAATGGCATCGCTTGATGGAATATTGTCAGTGAATTCTCTAAATGACTCATATGTGTAAAGCCCAATGTGCACATTGACAACTTTTTAGAAGAATCTCTCACAGTTTCAATTAAATGTATTTTAAATAGAAGCTCTCACAGTTTCAATTAAATGTGTTATAAGTAGAATCTCTCACAGTTTCGCTTAAATGTATTTTAAGTAGAAGCTCTCACGGTTTTAATGTGATATATCTTTAGTAAAAGCTCTCACAGTTTCAACTAAATGTGTTTACAGTACAATCTCTCACAGTTTCAATTAAATATATTTTAAGTAGAAGCTCTCACAGTTTCAATAAAATGTATTTACAGTAAAATCTCTCACAGTTTCTACTAAATGTATTTACAGTAGAATCTCTGACAGTTTCAATTAAATGTATTTACAGTAAAATCTTTCACAGTTTCTACTAAATGTATTTACAGTAGAATCTCTCACAGTTTCAATAAAACTTATTTACAGTAGAATCTCTCAAAGTTTTAATTCACTATATTTTAAGTAGAATCTCTCACAGGTTCAATTAAATGTATTTACAGTAGAATCTCTCACAGTTTTAATGAAATATATCTTTAGCAGAAACTCTCACAATTTCCATTTGACATATTTTTAGTAGAAACTCTTACACATGTTACGGACTTTGAGAAAATAGTTTTTCGCTATAGAAAAACAATTGTGCTTATATGTATATAAATGTATGATTTTTATTACACATTGTCAACTTAAGTAAAAGTTAAAGGACTTTATGCAAAAAGTACAAATACTTAAATTACTATTTAGCGTAGGATTGATCGCAATATCAATATTTACTGTTACAATATTGTATTTCTCATAAATCTCGACAGAAAATTTCTACGAAAAGGATGATTCTAGTTAGTTGATATATATGTTTGTTTGTTTGAACACGCTAAACTCAGGAACTAATGAACCGATTTGGGAAATTCTTTCAGTGTGAGATACCCCATTTATTAATAAAGGCTATAAGCTATATATCATCACGTTTAAACCAATAGGAGCAGTGAACAGATTAAGAATGTTTCAAAATCTGGAGTTTTTCTTTTGACAGTTTCCAATGCGTATAATGCGTAAACGGTTAAAGTTACACAATAATTATTTATAACAAAATTCTTCCTCTTTAAATGTTCTAAAAAAAAGTCTCGAACAATATATGTCTATCTTTTAAGGTTGTCTCACTATAACCTTTTTTGTGCGAACCTAATTTGTTTCATCTCTCTTAGGAGGTACTATTTCCTATAAGCTTTATATTGGAAAAGTTCGCTACTGTATCAACATAATTATAAAACTAAATAATCTATATACTAAAATACGTACGAGTCGTATAATGGAGAGTGATTGCATACGAATTGTCAGTTGTATTACCACAAAAGACTATTCAGAACGTTTACATAATGAATTTAATCATGATGCACATAATGTAATCAGTTTTAAAGCAATGAAGTAAACCAGAAGCTTGTTTAGAAGTTAAATTTTATTTTTAACGATTTAACTAAAGCTCAAGTCACACCCAAAGCTAGTTTTAGTCATCGATATACAAAGCTATAACCTTATGTATTATATAAAACAAAATAAGTTTGTACGGTAAATTGCGATAAACTCATAACTACTGAAGGGATTGAGAATGAGAGAGAACTCACTATACAATAACTCGATCGTATGGTACAAAAAGGCGGTCTTATCGCCATGTAGTTATTTCTGCCTGGCAAGGATGATTTGGTGAAAAATGATACGATAGTTTCATAAGAAATACATTTTCTTTTTAAAAAAAAAGACTAACAACGAAACACAATCAGCTGACGCTTGGGTCAAGGAACGCGTCCAGTGTGCGTGTAAAAGACACGACTAAATCATGGGTCAATGCACGTTCGCTCAATTAGTCGTTTCTTTTACACGCATACCGGCTGTGGGCCTTTCATTTGCTGCACTAATATGATGGTGCGTAAATGCTAATAAAACTGTTTTTTTTTAATCTCTGAAAATTGTAGTTTCTTATTTGTCTGAGTATGAATTTCAGCCGATACCACCAAACAGAGATTTGTGTTCCTGTACGATGCAGTGAAACCAACCAGATTAACGTGCTTCTATCTTATGTATGCCACGACTGCCTCATTGGTCTAGTGGTTAGCATGTTCGACTACAGACATGAGGTCCTGGGTTCGAGTCCTGGGTCGAGCCAATTCAAAAATGGATATTGAGTTTTGTATTAAGATTTTCTTAATATTAACCCGAAGTTGGGAAGTTGGCGGTGTGATCCACCCCCGTGCCTCGGAGAGCACGTTAAGCCGTCGGTCCTGCGCCTGATCTCTCTCCGGTCGTGTCGGATTCCCGTCA
>JACTOM010000917.1:438767-456445 GCA_015832385.1 Elymnias hypermnestra
GAAAGGAGAGTGAATGCAGGGAATATGGTAAATGGTGCTCTGCATGCTTTTATGAATAGCCAGATGGTGTCTCAAAGGGCTAGACTGGCAGTGCATGCTGGAGTGTTGGTGCCAACACTTATGTATGGTAGTGAAAGTTGGGTATGGCAGAAGAATCACAAAAGTAAAATAAATGCGGTAGAGATGAGAGCGTTGAGAAGCATGAGTGGATTAAAACTGAGTGACAGAGTGAGAAATAGTGTGATAAGAGAACGTTGTGGTATAAAAGAAGACGTAGTGACTAAAATTGAAAAAGGTATGCTTAGATGGTTTGGGCATGTAGAGAGAATGAATGAAAGAAGACTGACAAAAAGGATTTATGAGTCAAGAGTGAATGCCAAAGTTGGAAGGGGAAGACCAAGGCGAACGTTCCTGGACCAAATCCAGGACATTTTAAATAACGGCCAGGTCAATACTCTAAACCGACGACCTTGTATGACAGGTTTAATGAGAATGAATGAACGTATGTATATTATATGCAGACAAACATTTGGGTGTATGTTTGTTCCGGAGAAGTTCAAAATCTACTGAACTAATTATAAAACATCGTAACGAGTAACATAACGATGCAAATATTACGTACACATTCATAACGATACCGTAAAAGATAGTTTTTTGGATTAATATCCATAATTTCCAATCAAATCCCAATAAACATTTAATATTTACATAAAAGTGTACAAATACCAGACCGTAATTGTTTCTTATTACTGAAATAGTTTAAATCATTACTATATATTCAATTCCACGTACTTTTTATTTCAATATCATATTCTAATGCAATTAAATTACCACATGTCGTATTCGAGTCGTGAATTTCAAAACTGCAAACCGCTTATTTATTAGATATCGCATGACGGATGTTCCAAATATACTTGTGTCTATGGCTCGTCTTTGTTTTAATTAGGGTGTCCATGAGTTTGAATTGATTTATCGAAAATATACTTCAAAATTGGGATCAGTATCTGACGAGTTTATTGACACGGGTCAACGCAGTTAGACTTTAACTTTAAAGTATATAAATAGAAATTTTAACAAAAAAAGAACCGCCTTTAAAAAAAACTTACAAATACATTAATATGCTCTAAAAAGTAAGAAATAATGCGTATTCTTTTATAGTGTTCTTCGTATTGTTATATTCGGAGTCGGTGTCAGCCAAGGAAGATATTCCCCGGTTGTCCACCTGGCAGCTCTCGCGTTTCTCCCACCCATAGTTATATATGTAGGTACCTTGGCTGACATCGACTCCGAATATAACAATACGACATGAGGTCCTATGTTCGAGTGCCGGATCAAATGAGATATTGTGTTTTCTATTAAGATTTTCCCAGTATTAGCCCTGTGCTGTGTTGGTAACGGTGTGCTCCACTCTCGTGCCTCGGAAAGCACATTAAATTATTGGTTCTGAGCCTGACCTCACTATGAAAGTGAAGGAAAATAATGCACTTGCCAATGCCTGCTACCCCGCAGGGGAGCAGCATGCTGCAAAGCCCTCTCTCCTATCAGTGAGGAGGCCTTTGGCCGGCAATGGGACGTATATGGGCTGCTAGCTTTACCTTACCAGGAATCATCTTGACCTTACTACGGACCAATTGAATAAACTTGAGCGACTTCAAAATATTGATATTAGCTTAAGTGGTTACCAATCTGTTTTCGCCGGAATCTTAACATTGTTTCTCTTCTGTACCTTATGTTGTGCGATCCTTGCAGGATTACCTGAAAGAACGCTTTACTTTCTTGGTTTGCGTGATGATTTCGATTGCGAGCATCTCGATAACTTTGAAAATTCCTATGCACCACTCAAAATTTTATAAAAATTCTTTTACGTTAGTAACTACACTATTGTAGAATGCTCTACCTTCTGAGATACAATGTGCACCATCTTTGGATGCTTTTAAATTATGAATAATATCTCATGTATAAGTAAAGTATCTGACTATGGGCCTCATACGAAAGCTCAGAGTCACTCAGCGAGCGATGGAGAGGGCTATGCTCGGAGTTTCTCTACGCGGTCAAATCAAAAATAAGGAGATCCGTAGCAGAACCAAAGTCACCGACATAGCCCTACGAATCGCAAACCTGAAATGGCAATGGGCGGGGCACATAGTCCGACGAACCGATGGACGTTATGGCCTGAAGGTGCTGAAATAGCGAAGCCGCACCGGACGACGCAGTGTAGACAGACCCCCCACAAAGTGGACCGACGATATAAGGGGTTTCCGGTAGTTGCTGGAGCCAGGCGGCGCAAGATCGGACCTTGCGGGCATCATTTCATGAGACCTATGGTTCAGCTGTGGACGTCCACTGGTTGAACCGACGACGAAGTAAAGTATTACTTCTCCCTTTCGCACCCTCTACCTAAACTCTCTCTACTTTGTCTTTTTCCGTTAGGTGGTCTGGAAGAAATCGCTTCAAAGCCATAACGCCATTGTGCGATACTAATTAGTTTTGAGTTTCCTTTTGGATGTATTTTTTAATGATGTGGTGTAATAAATAATGGTTATTAATTGGATTGGTAAGGGTTGATACAGGGATTGTCCTGGAAGTATACGAAGTATGCGGGCACTATTTTCAGCTCACGTATAAGTACAAATGTAGCTCGATCGGGCGTCACGTCGTCGAGTAACGAGGTTCAAATCACTTATTTACCGCAATATGGGATCGCAGTGTCACTTCGCAACACTCAACTTTGACCTCGCAACGCATTCAAATTGCTAAATGGGTATTAAAAGGCGACCTTGACGGTTTTTTTAATTGTTTTCAAAACAATTTCCTAACAGAGTTTACGACCTTTATATATGTATACAAAATAGCTGGCACTTGCGACTGTGTAGATTTAGTATTCCGCTGATGTACCCAACATCAGCGGAATACTAAATACTACATTAGAAATGAATTCAAATTTGATTCAAGTAGGCTTTTACAGCACTTTTTTTTATTTGGTTCATTAAACGGATGAAATCTGTTAAAAGTATGTTTACATTCCAATAAGCTTGTTATAGATTTCACCTTCTCGAAACACGTCTTGCTTAAACCATAAGAATAAACTGAAAACAAAGAATAACTAAAACACTACAAGGTATATTAATCGAATGTAAACTACAAAAAGAAATAAAAATTAAAACCTAAAGAATACAATAAATAAGGAATGGAGGTTATAAAGGTAATATAACTTTTGTCGCCAAATATTGCTTTTTTTGTCCTGTCCTGAGAAGAGCTCAACAAACTCAGTTAAAAATCACCTTTGCTATATTTGTTTATTGTGCTGAGCTCTTTGTAAATATAACAATAAAACCTTTACATGTGCTACATCCGGTTTAACGCTATTCCAGAAATTCTGAAATAAAACCAAAACTTGTGTTTAATCGTCGTTACCACGACGACTGTGATTGGAAGACTTATTATTTTGAGTGGGGAGTTTTACGGGTATAAGAAATATAGCACAGGCGAATGAAGGAACATTCGCCTAGTAATATAATAATAATAATTTATTTCAGACCATAATTCCATATAATTTATTAATTTCTCTTAGACTTACATTAGTAAGATTATATTTAAACTAAGTTAGTACTTCAAAAGAAAATTTTCCTTAATCTACACTTAACCTACACAGAGCCCACACGCATCCCCCTCGTGCCTGTGTGTGCATCGTTCCAGGACCCCCAGAAGGTGCCATCCAACCTGTTCGCCAACACGCTGAGGAGGGTGTTGCGGCTACTGGCAATTCGGTTCATCGTGGAGGCGGTCCATTGGCGTATGATTGCATAGAAGTCATCTATGACAGTTCTCAGTTTGTATCAACGTTAGTATTGTGTTTTTTTAGTATTACTTAACCTAGTATACTTATGCTTAGTGAATTCTATTTCTATTAAACCAATTCATTCACTCCCACGCTTTTTTATCTTCTAAGTCCCTTAAATTATCAATTAGCTTTCTTTTCATAAAAGATTTAAATTTATTAACCGACATCTTTGTTTCTGGCGAAAACGTATAATGGCTTCATCTCTAACAAAATCTATGTATAAAAAAGGGTAGATTCGTAAAAAAAGACTTCCTCATTAGTCTAGTGGTTAGCATGCTCGACTACAGACATGAGGTCCTGGCTTTTCTTGGGAAGTTGGTGGTGTGATCCACCGCCGTGCTTCGGAGAGCACGTTAAGCCGTCGGTCCTGCTCCTGATCTCTCACCGGTCGTGTCGGATTCCCGTCACAGCAGACTATGAGAGTGAAGGAATAGAGAGTGCACTCGAGTACTATGCCGGCCAATCCACAGTGAGTGAGGAGGCCTGTGCCCAGCAGTGGGACGTTAATGGGCTGTTACTTACCTTACATTTTTTACTTTTAAAAAAGCAACATCATAGTTAGTCGGAACGTGGAATAATTAACATAAAAATATAAGCATGGCTTCAATGATTGTTTTTATATAAAACTATAAACCTGAGGAATGGCCTCTCCTTTGTACATCAACCAACAAAATTCATCCCCCATTTTACTCCTTTCCAGAAATTTAGTATATATTCATGTTCTAGAATCCGCTTGATTAAATAACTGTAAAAACGTAAGTAACAGCGCATTAACGTCCCACTGCTGGGCACAGGCCTCCTCACTCATAAGAGAGAGGGTTTTTATAGCATAGACCCACCACGCTGCTCCACTGCGGATTGGCAGGCATAGTACACAAGTGCACTCTCTAATCCTTCACTCTCATAGTTCGATGTGACGGAAATCCCGAGATCAGGCGCAGGACCGACGGCTTAACGTGCTCTCCGAGGCACGGGGCTGGATCACACCGCCAAATTACCAACTTCGGTCAAATATTGAGAAAATCTTAATAGAAAACTCAATATTGATATTTGAATTGGCCCGACCCGGGACTCGAACCCAGGACCTCATGTCTGTAGTCGAACATCCTAACCACTTGACCAATGAGCCAGTTTAAATAACTGTAAATAATTGTATCGAATCATTAATAATAACGAAGATCGAAGAATCAAAGCCTCTTACTTCACTCGTCACTCACCATCAGGTGAGTTCGCAGTCAATCGCTAATTTGTACACAAGAAAACAGTAAACTACAAAACCACCGTTGCATTTCAATGTTCATTGTAGTCAAAATATATTGGGTGTGAATTCTCTGACAAGTAATTGATGTGGATTAGCGTAACACCTTAACCGATTGTGTCATGTGAAGAGCGTTAATTAAACAATGCCTTATAAACCTGATCACTCAGTAAAAGCTATAATATACTGTTATATGTAAGTGCTTTGATTCAAGCATTGAAGTCTCTCTATGAGGGTTCTAGTGCTTGTGTCAGACTAAACGAAAGAGGGGTTCGACAGGGAGGTGTTGCGTCACCATGGCTGTTCAACCTATTCATGGATAAATGTTTGACAGATTTATAAGAAAGTATGTATGGGTTAAGAATGAATGAATCACTCTGCGCTGATGATCAAGTAATACTTGCATCGTCTACTAATGAGTTAAAGGAGATGGTAAATATTATGAATGAAGCTTTGAAAAATAAAGTTATGCTTTTTGAAAGAGATGAATCTATGATGAATGGCAATATATTGATAGATGGGGAACAAGTGGAAGAGGTGAAAGAATTTGTATACTTTATATCTAAATTTACAAAAGATGGAACGTCTAAAAGTGTTATTGAAAGGAGAGTAAATGCAGGGGATATGGTAAATGGTGCTCTGCACGCCTTTATGAATAGCCAGATGGTGTCTCAAAGGGCTAGACTGGCTGTGCATGCTGGAGTGTTGGTGCCAACACTTATGTATGGTAGTGAAAGTTGGGTATGGCAGAAGAATCACAAAAGTAAAATAAATGCGGTAGAGATGAGAGCGTTGAGAAGTATGTGTGGATTAAAACTGAGTGACAGAGTAAGAAATAGTGTGCTAAGAGAACGTTGTGGTATAAAAGAAGACTGAGTGACTAAAATCGAGAAAGGTATGCTTAGATGTTTGGGCATTTAGAGAGAATGAGTGAAAGGAGACTGACGAAAAGTATTTATGAATCACGAGCGAATTCGAAAGTTAGAAGGACATTTAAAATAAGGGCCAGGTCAAGAGTACTCTAAACCGACGAACTTGTATGAAAGGTTTAATGAGATTGAAAGAAGCGAAGGAGATATGCAAGGATCGTGGCAAGTGGAAGGACGTGGTCTCTGCCTACCCCTATGGAAATGAGGCGTGATGACTTACAATCTAAACTTAAAGCAAACTCAGTCAGATGTCCTTCTTTTACCATCATAACAATACTTTATGAATGAAGTCTAAACTTCATTCACTCCCACGATCTTTTATCGTCTATAACGTTATGTTACGTCTATCACGTTCTTATAACACCTCTTAAGTAGATATCCAAAACTGACAACAATTTTATTTTCAAGAGATTCACATTCACACAGATGAAGAAACGACAGTTTAATTTGAATAAGGTATTATTAAAGAAAAATCTTTTTTCGAGCCTTCTGTTCCGCAAAAGTGTTCATTCCGTAATTGGGCCGGGGTCCTCTTTGGCCGGGGTACTCTTGGGCCAGGTCCCTCTTTGGCCGGGGTACTCTTGGGCCGGGGTCCTCTTTGGCCGGGGTACTCTTGGGCCGGGTCCCTCTTTGGCCGGGGTACTCTTGGGCTGGGGTCCTCTTTTGCCGGGGTACTCTTGGACCGGGGTCCTCTTTGGCCGGGGTACTCTTGGGCTGGGTCCTCTTGGGCTGGGTCCCTTTTGGGCCGGGGTCGTCTTGGGCCGGGGTCCTCTTGCGCCGGGGTCCTCTTGGGCCGGGGTCCTCTTGGGCCGGGGTCCTCTTGGGCCGGGGTCCTCTTGCGCCGGGGTGCTCTTCAGCTGGGGTCCTCTTGGGCCGGGGTCCTATTGGGCCGGGGTCGTCTTGGGCCGGGGTTCTCATGGGCCGGGGTCCCGTGGCATTTTGCCAGCCCTGCCACCTTATAGTTACGCCACTGGTCTAAGTAATCTTTGCAATTATAGTACGATCACAGTATAGGTTGTGCCGGGGAATTTGTGTTAGGAAAGTTTTTAAAGAGCCTGTCAATTTAATTCATTATGAATAATATCGATTACATACAGACAACAAGTGAGAGTGTAACTCTATAGTTAGATTTAGATTTTTCAAATCCACGCTATCCAATTACCATACATTTCTAAGTGCGGGAACATTTCAACACGAGTACGACTGTATTTAAAGGTGTCTACACACTGAGTGGAAAATACGCGGCGGGAACACAACAGAATTAGACCCAAATATTTCATGTGAGCCTTTACCTCAATCAGGGCACCTCCCAAAGACAAAGCCGCCCCACGTGCGTTGCTGATTGGGTAACAACCAATATGGAATTTATTACTAACCACCGACACCGACAATATGGAATTTGTTGTTACCTAAATATTTTCTGCTGAAAATTATACCTCGGACCTCTTTTAGGGAAGCAATAAATTACACCATTGCGCCGGCACCCTTTAAAAATAGTTGAGTATTTCACGCACTTTACCCGGAAACAATAACTTAACCTCATGATAATGGGCGAAGTTGATGGAATAAATACGATCAGATTGGCACTACATTAAGAACTTTAGAAAGCAAAGATGATCAAAGGCGGGGGTCACGACCTACAGAAATGAGGTGATGATTGAAGGATGCCATGATGTTTCAGAGATGACAAAATCTTTATGAAAATAAAGCATTTTAAAAAATAATGGGTGGTTTTATAAAACCACGATGTCACGATGTCAGAATATAAAGGCTACATTATCAGCTGATACGAGCAATGGATGCCACCATATTGTCTGCGGTGCCTTTCACGTTAACCCCACCACACTTGATTATAATGCGACATGTCGTGTATTTAAATTAGACTGTAATTTGAAGAATTTCTAAGACCACAGGAAGCGTGTTAATCAAAAGCGCTCTATTCACGCCGTCTATGTCGTGGAGACTACCAAGGTCGCCAGGCCCATGATGGCGTGGTTAATCTCGATCACTTTGGACGGTGGGAGGAGATAGTTTTATTAGAGATTCGAGAGGTGTCGAACAGCTATTAGGGAGCTCTCACCTACCTCGACTCCAGGCGCCCCTCTCCTCGAAAGCGTCGACTCCGGCAGGTGCCTGTTCACATGAATGTGTGTACTGTAAAGTGTAGTGGAATGTAGAGAGTATGTAACCTGCCAAAGCGTCGCGGATGTCCGTGATCAGCGGCGCTGGTTCATTCTTCCGTTCCCTAACTCCAATGGAGGGAAGTCTATTGCGTCCAACGCGTCGAGGATTTCAGCTAACCCCCCGAACCAAAAGACGCGTAGGATCCCGCAGTTCCTTCCGCAAAAAAAAACTCAAAATCCCGCGACGGCCCTAGACCGCGGCCGTCCTCAAAGCGTTTCTGAGCTTGACCTTTTTTCAAAGGATTCTTACTCCACAGATAAAACTATCTTCCCAGAGTATATCGCGCCATGCCTACAGAGCAACGATACCATCGTGCGCGAACACGCTCTAATCTTAAACAAATTGAAATTATTTCATTCTGTTTCAAGCGTCCTTAACGCACGTTTCTCGCTGCACGTCTGAATACACTCTAAGACTCATTACAGCAAGAAACAATTGAACAATAGTTCGATATCCGCTTCGGTATTCGTTTTTCTCTCATGTATGACAATCGCTTCAAAATCAATGTCACAATAAAGTTTGTGTTCGTCTACTGGTTACAATATTCGTCTTAAATTGTTAAATAGTATATTACGCACCTAGGGCAGAATGTGATGCGGGTGGCAATTCCATACTTTCGTCCCGTGGTGCGTGTACAATGTTTCATGAGTCCGAGATCAAAAATTCAATAAAAATGTAATGAATCGTAAGAAAAATTAAGTGAATCAAGTAAATTACAAATTTTGATGACAAAACAAATTCCCAAACACTTTGACATAAAAAACAAGCGTGCATGCGTCGCGAATGTGAATGTCGCATTAAATTACGCATTTATTTAAAACTTCCGATACAGGTATGCTGATGATATAATAATAAAATAATAGTACAATACATACAATAACAAATACAAGCTTAATATTAATGTTATAAAGGTGAAGAGTTTGTTTGCTTGAACGCGTTAATCTCAGGCACTACTGGACCATTTTCGACATAGTCGGATCTTCCATAGTCGGATCGGATAGTCCATTTTTCGACAAAGGCTATAGGGTATTTATCATCACACCAAGTCCAATAGGAGCAGAGCACAAATGAAGAATGTTACAAAATCAGAGGCTTTTCCTTTGAGAGCTGCCACTTCCTGAGCTGCTTAAACGGTTAAAGTTACGCAAAAATTATGTATTACAAAATTGTTCCCCTTTAAAAGTTCTAGGAAAAAGTCCACGACAGCATTTGTCTATCTTTTAAGATTGGTTTACTATAACCTCTGATATGGTTTCTAAATATCAATATTAAAAAGCAGCTTGTATCTTAACTATCTTAGTTTAGCCAGTAATAGCAGACAATAGCATTTACATTTAACGTTGAAGCGCCCGCGAAAATATAATCCTACTTTACACATTAAACCAAATGATAAAATTAGTCGTTATTACATTACAAAGCAGTATTTGTTGCCTGCGCCATTATTTAGAGTGTTGTCTTTATTTGCGTAATAAAAGAGTTGAGGGGTCGTGGATATTGACGTGTTACTACATCTATACTATTACTTGCTTCTACCCACGGCTTCGTTTGCAAGGAATTCAGAATTAATTCCCTTAAAAAAAAGCTATATCAAAAAATCAATAAGAATACATGCACAAATAGCTACTAAAGCAATCTAAACCGAAAGAACATCAGCGATGCATGAAGAAATAGCTACTAACGCCATCTTAACCAAAAAAACATCAACGATGCTTGAAGAAATAGATACTAACGCCATCTAACCAGTAAAAACAACTGCGAGGCATGAAAAAATAGCTACTAACGCCATCTTAACAGTAAAAATAACTGCGATGCAAGAAGAAATAGCTACTAACGCCATCTAAACAGTAAAAATAACTGCGACGCAAGAAGAAATGGCTACTAACGCCATCTTCACCGAAAATACATCAACGATACTTGAAGAAATAATGACTAACGCCATCTATATTAAAAAACAACAACCGTCGTTGTTATCGGAATGCAAAAATATGTATCGAGCTCACAACTATACACAAAAATGGTGTAGATAGTGGTAGAAAATGTTGGCTAATTCTTTTCAATGCAGATCCAGAAATCATTTGTCTTGCTAAGCGTAGGTGTAATTATATAATAAAATACCACAATCAGTGTTAATTTTACGTGAGTTAAAGCTAAATGTAACGAGCACCGTTGTACGCAAAGCTTACTTTACTGTAGGAAGATTGCGATGACAAATACTTGGAGACGATTACAGCAGTGCAAATTTGGAGCTTAGACCCATGACGCTGTTTTTTACCAGGATTTGTTAAACACAATTGCTTCCAGCATAAGCAAAAGATGCCTTCAACCAATAAAACAATAATGACTAATACAAGGTATTATGAGACCGTTTCCGAAAACGTACTGAATAACGCACGAGTGCGGCGCTCGTTCAGTTCATTGACCCGTGCGTTAGAGCACCAGATTATTTTGATTTTGTGTTTCAATTTCCGTCCCATCATCAAAGGCTCCCTAATACTTTGTATAATCAAAATCAAATCAATGAAAATTTAGTTTTAACGAAAACTTTATTGTAATTTAGTGCGCATGCCACAAATTTTCGACGCAAGCGGACTTCTTTTATATGTCAAAATATTAGTCAATTTGCTTTGCTGCGTCACTTAATTCTTCGTACGATTCATTAGAACTTATTTTCTTTAATTTATAATATTTTTAAGCTATAATATAGCTTCTTTTTGAAAGTTGTCATAAATAAATGAGTAAACAACTCGTTGCTTAGTCACGTACAACTTTATTTCAACATTTTTATCGCTTCCAGTTTGATGAGAAATTGTATTCGCACCACGGGTCGAAAGTATAGCATTGCCACCCGCGGTTTTTAACACACGGGCGGCGATTTTATACCTTTGGTCTTAGGAGAAGCACACTAGAGCCTTTTGACTTTGTTAAAATAATAGATATCTTAAATCTGACGTTATCTGAATGGTGCTGGTAAGTTTCCATTAAAAAACAAGTATTTATATTATAAAGAATGCGATTTACGATAAAAGCTGACGAGACGAGGCTTCCTAAATGGTCAGTGGGCTTAAAAATTTCGTCAACGTGACCTGAAGTATCAATATTGCAGTCACGTCGCAACTCACCTATGACACGGAGGTAGGAAATCTCATATTAAAGTATCATTTGTGCGTCTGTACGTTATATAATAAATAACATCTGATGTTGCGTACTCGTTGCATTCGGGATTTTAATTAAATATCACATTTAAATAAATTTACTTTACCTTAGTGCAATAAATCATTTAAACATAGTTTCAAGGTAAACTTTGTATACAGAAAAGTTTTATGGTATCCAATATATATATATATCGAAAACTATCTTATTCAAGCGTGCTTTTAGAGCTTCAATCTCTAACTCACTACTAATATAAGAACTTTATAATATTACCTGTGCCCACGATTTCATCCTCGTGGAATAAT
Source organism: Elymnias hypermnestra (assembly GCA_015832385.1). Lineage (NCBI taxonomy): Eukaryota > Metazoa > Arthropoda > Insecta > Lepidoptera > Nymphalidae > Elymnias > Elymnias hypermnestra. The sequence continues at coordinate 450,435 of JACTOM010000917.1, forward strand.
GTATTTTGGTAGCACTTTTAATAATTTCGACTAATTGTTTTTCTGTGACCTGTCTAAGGCCTTCGATTGCGTCCAGTATGAAACTCTGTTCGGGAAATTGCGACACTATGGCCTCACAGACGCAGCATTAGACCTGATGAGTTTCTATTTAACCAATAGAATTCAAAAGGTTTGTGTCAATGGCAACCTTTTAGCGGAGTCTATGCCAAAACTGAGAGTCCCTCAGGGATCCATATTAGGACCATTTCTGTTCCTCATTTATATCAATGACTTTTCTTACTTTATCAAGGGTGATCATGAAATTGTTGTTTGCTGATCCTACTTCGATATTGTTTAAGATTAATCGACGACAAACAAATTATGACGACAGTTGTACAATGGTTTGAAGCTGATAATTTATTGCTCAACGGAATAAAAACAAAATGTACCAAGTTTACTCAGCCTAATGTTCTCTTGTACACCTTTGGCATACACAGATGGACTCAGACCGAGCTGGACGCCTTGGACAGACGAGTCCGCACGGCTATGACTTTCCATCGCATGCATCACCCGAAGTCTTCTGTTAAGAGGCTGTATATACCCCAGGAATGTGGTGGTCGAGGCCTAATTAGTGCTGAGACCATGCATAACCGGGAGATATCGAGTCTCGGAACCTATTTTGAGACGAAGAGGGAGGGACGATGCATCTGAAAGTCACAGAATGTGATAAAGGGCTCACTCCCCTATCCTTGGCCAACGAAGATTGGCAGAGACCGGCGGTGCTAAGCACCTTTGACAAGGAGGCCGTATGGAAGGGGAAGGAAATACATGGACGGTTTTTCAAGGCTCTTTTGCAATGGCTGCGCTTCGGGGACCTTTTTGGGGAAACCGAAGGTTTTGTCTGTGCGTTACAGGATCAGGTGGTCAAGACGAGGAACTATCTAAAGTACATTTCTGAAGGAAAGGGCATATATCGAGCCTGTCGCCATCTCGGCGAGTCACTCAGACATGTGCTCTCGGGATGTTTCACCTTTGCCAACATTGAATATCTCCATAGACACAATCAAGCAGCCAAAATCCTTCATCAAGAGCTCGCCCTGATGTACGGTCTTTTTGATGAGAGACTGCCATATTATAGGTACCAGCCGGTGCCGGTACTCGAACGCGACGGTGTCCGACTCAACTGGGACTGTTCCATCATCATGGACAGGATTATACTGGCCAACAAGCCTGGTATCGTGATAATGGACCGGGCACAAGCTCGGATGTTTTCAGTGGATATCACGATCCAGCATGACGAGAATCTCGTGCGAGCTGAGACAGACAAAAAGCGTAAATATCTAGATCTGGCGCATGAGGCGCACCATTATTTATTTATGTAAATGTTTATGTATTATTTTATATCTCTAAATAAGTAATCATTATAAATCTATCTATATGTAATATAAATATAATATATATTTGCGTAAATGGGCGTGAGTGTGTCAATTGAGATGGATGCGTTCACATATTTGATATTGCAAACCTCAATAATCACGATCATCGTGAGACAGCAGTCATTAATGCTCAGTGTTTGTATCTGCAGTAACACGAGTATTTAACTTTGACTTCGTTTGTCATCTGTTAATCACGATTGCATTGAATAAAACTAGTAGAGCTGCCTGACATTGTCTGGCTCACGTGAAAGAAAGTAGTCATTTACAATAAAAGAGATTATAGCGATACAACCTCTTTTACTTGTAACAAAATTTATATAATGTATTTATTATTGTACTGTGGAGAAAATAATTCATTCACCCAATCTCGTATTCATTCGTTCATTCTATCAATCATTAATTCATCCTTAAAAGAGAAACGTATTTACACTTTTTAAGTGGCAATTGCATTGATAAATAATATTTAGTTGAACGCGATTATCTCAGAAATTATTGGTGATAATTAAAAAATTATTTTAGTGTTGTATAGCCCATTTATCGAGGAAGGCTTCAGGCTATATAACATTATATTATGACCAATAACACCAGAGCAGCAATTAAAAATGTTGCTAAATCGGGGAAAATTATTGCCTTTGAGAGCTTCCGTTGCGTGCGCTGCGTAAACGGTTAGCGTTACATAAAAATTATATATGACAGGATTGTTCCCCTTTAAATGTTCTAAAAAAAAGTTTTCAACAGCATACCTCTATCTTTTAAGGTTGACTCACTATAACACAAAGTTTCGAATCACTAATAAAAGCTCACTTCAGTTACCTTTGACACGATGTGAATTTGGGAATTCATATTCTTATCACGGCGATAATTTCTAACTAAAGCTAACGATTTTGTTTGTTTGAACGCATAAATCTCAGGAATTATTGGTGTGATTTAAAAAATCCTTTCAGTGTTTTATAGTCTATTTATCGAGAAAGACTATGGGCTATAAATCATTACGCTGAAATGAACAAAAGCGATAAACCAATGAAGAATGTAGCAAAATGAGGGTTTTTTTCTTTTGATGGATTCCACTGCGTGTACTATATAAACGATTAAAGATACGCAAAAATTATGTATGACAGAATTGTTCCCCTTTAAACGGTCTAAATAAAAGTACTTAACAGCATTTGTCTATCTTTTAAGGTTGATTCACTATAACCGCTTTTTTGTCTCGCAGACGACATTGCGCGGAACTTAGTAGCTAAATATAAGGCAACATATGAAGTCTCACGTACGTTGTAACGAGATATAACAGTATTGTTTTGCAATAGAAAATTCTTGGATATATTTAGCATATGGCTTGTTTAACCTAATTGTTCTGGATTCGTATGAAATAACGAAACAACGGGTATGTCCGCGTCGCTCGGATAATGTATTGGACGACAGTGTCGTGTACAATCACTTCAATCGTATACACGTCACTGATTATGTATTGTGTTGCAACTGGTATTGCTTTGTCTTGGAATTTAGATAGGACCAGCCTCATTGGTGTGATGCTGAGTGTATTCTTTTCATTAGTATCAGGTCTTAGTTCAATTCTAACCAAAGACTATTATAAAAGCTAAAAAAGGAAAAAAATAAAGAGGCCGATATGGGTTCAATGACGCTAAAGTGGCTTTTGGGACTTAAATGTTCAAAAGACTACCAAATGTATAATTTTTATGTTTGCTAATACTTAAACTATATAAACCAGCCTTGAATTTGGACTGAAGTTACACCAGAAGAGGCACAAATCGCGGATTGCGACGTAGTCCAATCATACATTTACCTTGGGGCTCTGATATCTAACAATGGCGGATGCATTGACGAAGTCAAAAGACGGATGGCGATTACAAGAACAGCTATGGACAAGATGAAAAAAATATGGAGGAATCGAAACATCACTAAGACCACGAAATCCAGACTCGTGAGGACACTGATCTTCCCCATATTTTTATACGCTGCTGAGACGTGGACATTGCGAGAAGTGGAAAGACAGAAAATAGATGCTCTAGAAATGTGGTGTTGGAGAAGGATGCTTGGGGTTTCGTGGACCGACTTTCGTACGAACGTCTCGATACTTCAAGAACTCGGCATCAAGCAGCGTCTATTTTCTGTAGTACAATCTCGCATCCTGACTTTCTTTGGACACGTCTCTCGGCGTGGCAATCAGTCCATCGAACGCCTCGTCATTCAGGGAAAGGTGGAAGGCAACAGACCGCGTGGGAGGTCGCCTACTCGATGGACTGACCAGATCTAATCTGCTCTGGGAAGTTCGTTGAACGAATGCAGTAGGATGACCTCGAGCAGGGAGCACAACATCTGCCCACTCCGTGACTTCATAAGGATCACGACCGCTCTATCATGAGCGTAACGGCTAAGAAGAAGAAACTATATAATGTTATCTTTTGTTTATTAAATTAATACTCTAATGTTGCGTTACTTCGTGATAGTGAAAAAAGTCCGTCTTGTATTTATACGCTCATATCTTAAAAATTAAAACTTACCTCAACGGTGTCTATTGTTATTCACATTACTTATATAGTCAAAAACACAAATAATTACTAATAAACACTCGAATCACTTATAAAATAACGCAAAAAACGTAACAACTTACAACAAGTAACGGTCACTTTGTAACTGGTGTTATCTCTTTGCATATTTCGTTACAACAGTTACCGTTAAGCGAAATAGATAATACACATTATGACTTAATAAGAAAGAGATGCTTATATTTTTGAGTACTATCTCAAGAAGTAGTTGTCACGGGCAATTTAAGAGTTATGGAAGGCGAAATCGTTTCGTTACGTAACGCTTTAAGGCCCCATTTTGCCTGTGGCTTCTCTTTCTCTTACACGGTAAACAGGCTTCTTCTCTCTTACTCTAACCCAGCGCTAACAGCGCTAGCAGTATTTAATAACAGACCTTCAATAAGAGTATATTACACATCTTGGATAAAAAGTATGACATCGTCACCCACGTGTTCATTTAGGGTTATAAAACCGCGGGTGGCAATGCCATACTTTCCTCCGGCGAGTTGTTCACTCATTTATTTGCGACAACTTTCAAACACAAATATTTTAGCCTAAAAATAAGAAGAATAGAATAAATGTATTGCAAATTTCGATGACGCAGCAAAACAACTTGCCAAATATTTTGACATATAAAACAAACGCGCATGCGTCGAAAATTATACGCATGCGCATTTAATTACGCATTTATTTAATCCGCAATCAATGTGGCACTTTCGTCACTCAAAACAGCACCGAAAGTACAACTTTTGGTACAGGTATGATGAATCTTTCCTTGAATTATCATGAACTTAGTAAACTTATAGTAGTTTAAGTTATCACTGCTGTTGCTGCACGATTTTCCTGTTTTCTGTTTTTTATTGTAGAAAGCGTAAATCGTTTCAAAATATTGTGTTGATTACCAAAAAAGTTGATACGTGTTATTTCTTTCTCCAACAAACGTTTCCAGATTTCCATATAACTGATCTGGGGTCTTTTAGTACCCCCGTTCGGATGGACGTCCACTGCTGGACATAGGTCTCACGTAATGATGTCCACAAGGCCCGACCTTGCGGCTAACGGCGACCCTCTTGAAGTCGTCAGCCCACCTTGTGGGGGGTGGGTCTCCCTACTGTGCGCCGCCCAGTACGGGGTCGCGACTCCAGCACCTTCGGGCCCCAACGTCCATCGACCATCGGACTATGTGCCCATTGCCACTTCAGGTTCGCGATTCGTAGGACTATGTCGGTGACTTTGGTTCGTTCGACGATCACGTAGAGAAATTCCGAGCATATAGCCCTCTCCATCGCACGCTGAGTGACTCTGAGCTTCTGCATGAGGCCCAAAGTCAGCGACCATGTCTCAGAAATGTAGGTCATCACTGGAAACACGCACCGTTCGAAGACTTTGGTCTTCAGGCACTGAGGGTTATCGGACGAAAATATCTGGCGTTGCTTCCCGAACGCAGGATTCGGCGGTTGACCTCCTTCTCGAAATTGGATCTACCTAGCTGGCATATGTCCCAGGTATGTGTACTCGTCAACAATGTCGAGAGCTGAGTTCTCAATGATGACTGGCTGAGGCGGTACATGGATATTAGACATAATTTTCGTCTCATCCATGTTCTTTTTCAGGCCCACCTGTCGAGAAGCTCTGCTGAGGTCATCGAGCATTGCATCGAGATCTTCCAGAGTCTCTGCCATAATGACCACGTCGTCGGCAAACCGTAGATGAGTGATGTACTCGCCGTTGATGTTGATGCCCAGTCCGTTCCACTCCATAAGCTTAAACAGGTCCTCCAACGCCGCAGTAAAGAGCTTCGGGGAGATAACATCTCCCTGTCGCACTCCACGCTGCAGTTGGATAGACTCTGTGCTTTGGTCCTGTATACGGACTGACATAGTGGCGTTTTCGTACAAACACTTCAACACGTGTATGTACCGGTGGTCAATTCGGCATCTCTGCAAAGATCTCAACACGGCCCATGTTTCCACCGAATCGAAGGCTTTCTCATAGTCCACGAACGCCAAGCAAAGTGGCCGATTATACTCTTCGGTCTTCTGTATAATCT
>JACTOM010000917.1:456855-544681 GCA_015832385.1 Elymnias hypermnestra
CACTGCGGATTGGCAGGCATAGTACACAAGTGCACTCTCTATTCCTTCACTCTCATAGTCCGATGTGACGGGAATCCGACACGACCGGAGAGAGATCAGGCGCAGGACCGACGGCTTAACGTGCTCTCCGAGGCACGGGGGTGGATCACACCGCCAACTTCCCTACTTCGGACAAATATTGAGAAAATCTTAATAGAAAACTCAATATTGATTTTTGAATTGGCCCGACCCGGGACTGGAACCCAGGACCTCACGTCTGTAGTCGAACATGCTAACCACTAGACCAATGAGGCAGTTCGTAATTAATTAATTGTGTGTAATTCCCTTGACTAACATATCCGTTATTTGCTACTTAACTGATAAAGTAACAAGTTACGAAAATAACTCAAATCCAAATGATGGTTATTACGTTACTGTCAATATTTTACATATTGGCGAGTATTACTTTCTTTCTATTATAATAAATCGAGTAGTAAAAAGGCAATGTGATCTACATACTCACTATAATGAGTTTTTGAAGTGACAACGCTGAAAGGAAAAAGCGACATTAAGTTAATGCCCGTTTTCACCAACATTTCCTAAAGCATAGTTAGGGGACCCGTTATAGAAACAAGCCCCCTAAATTGCTACTACATATAATCGTGCGTGACGTGGACGAGACTGGCACAAGATCGGAAACGATGGAATAGGATGGAGTAGGTCTTTTTGCCCAACTAAACGGCAAACCCACGTTATCTTGTTATTAAAATATATAAAATAATGACTTATTTAAAAATAAATAAATTATAATTTGTAATTATTATACTGACATTTTACGTTTAAGTATTAAATGAAAAATGAAAAAAAAATGGAATCCAATTATGATTAAGTGGAAATAAAAGGCTATATTATAATTATTATTATACTCTTGACCCCCCTAGGAATCTCTTTCTCATCCATGTTTAATCTTATGTATTTGTCTTCTTTTTTCGGTTCATCGCATAAAGAAGTTTTCACTTCAAAAAAAAAAATGAATTGAAAGAAACGTATACAATTTATTATAAGTAGCAGCCCATTAACGTTCCACAGCTGGGCACAGGCCTCCTTACTCATATGAGAGAGGGTGTTTAGAGCATAGACCCACCACGCTGCTCCAGCTGCTACATAGTACACAAGTGCACTCTCTATTCCTTTACTCTCATAGTCCGATGTGACGGAAATCCCGAGATCAGGCGCAGGACCGACAGCTTAAAGTGCTCTCCGAGGCACGGGGGTGGATCACACCGCCAACTTCCCAACTTCGGGCAAAGATTGAGAAAATCGTAATAGAAAACTCAATATCGGGACTCGAACCCAGGACCTCATGTCTGTAGTCGAATATGCTAAACCACTAGACCAATGAGGCAGTCATTGGTCTAGTGGTCTAACCCATTTATTATAATCAGGTATAAATGAAACTTCAAATATTTACTTGGATATAAAATTTAATAATCGAGTCAAGGTAAACCAGCGAGTCACAAGTAACAATAACATATACAGACGTGTCTTCGCTCGCGTGCTTATATCTACGTGTAACATAGGTATATGACTGGGCCGACTGAGGCCGAAGTTACCGAGAAACATTACATTTGCTTTTATTACATTCAAAAACAATAATGCATTTATAACCTACGGAAGCCGATTAGAAAAATAATTTTTAGTCTATGCTCAACACTCCGTCTAGAAACATCACTATTTATCAACAATACATTATTAAATATATATAAACAATGTTAGATATTAAATTAGTAACCTACTTTTAAGGTAAAGAGTTTATCTAAATATCATTTCAGTATTGAATGATCAAATTTTATTTTAGCTATACAGCCTGAGGCTGTAATGTCAAAATCTTTGCCTTTTCTGTATGACAGTGCATTTGACATTTTCATTTTTTTGTAATTGTCACTGCTTTGGGTTCTTATTATTTATTACCCAATTTTTTAATTACATTAATAATGAAGTCGTATCGATATGCATGATTCTTATAATTAATTTTTATTTTTTCACTGTCTAGCACCAAATACTTAGTAAAATATTAATAATTCTATTCAAATGAGGTGGGTATATTGTTTTCATTCATGTTTAGTATATTAGCTTAGATTATTATTTATTGAGAATCTAAGTAAAATAACTTTTGTCAGATATAAACATGTTCTTTTATAGTAAATGATAAAATATATTCGAAAATAATTTTTAAAATGCACTGATCGGTTTAATATGTGATGAAAATTATATTATGTCACTATTTAAAATGAAGAGTAATTTTTTTTGTGAGTGGAAAAAATTTGTCAAAAGTGAAAACTCAAATGGCGCAATCGACACTTTGATACGCATTTTTAACACAATGGTTTATTACGCACGTAGGGAGAAAAATAGGGCAATCTCGTCCGATAAAAAAATCTCGGGTGACGGATTCTTCTCTGTAGTCTTGAAAAAAAATTTTGAGTTTACTGGAATTACAGAATATTTTAGTTTGGATATTGACTTTTTTTAATAGTTAAAGTTATGAACATATTAATTAATAATATTAATCTCCTGATTACTATTATTGCTCAATTTCAGATATCGAGAATGCTTTACTTTGCTCCCGTGGTACGTATACGATTTCTCATCACAATGGGATGACAAATTCAACCTTTGACTTATTATTTTAAGTCGATAACCCAAGTATTTGTTAAGTTATCTGAAGAAAAAGTGAGACGCATCAGTTCAAATGAAAATTGAATTTTTCATCCCGTAGTAAGAAAAAAGTATGTATCACTTTCTCCCACTCACTTCTACCAATGAACGTCCACTGTTGGACAAAGGCACAAATCAAGAAAAGAAAGAAGCGAAATGCAACTTTATCCCATAAAGTTTTAACGAAAGAGGTCTAAAAGTGGTCAACTTTAACAGCTACAGTATTCAAAGTAGTGGTTGCAGGTAGATGAATTTGATCCCAATCAGTGCTCAGGTGCGCTTCCGTATCCGTCGCTTTAATGGTCAGGCCTAGGGAGGGGACAGCATTAGCGCAGTGCGGCAACCGAAGGGTCACCGGTTTAAGAAACACCAGACCCTGCGGCCCGCACATCACTAGTGGAGACAGCATCGCTTCACCTGTCATTAAACAAAATGTCATTATTATATTCGATATATATTCATTATCAATTTACTTTTTGATGTAATACCATCACTAAATTGCCATAAGAAATACTTGACATGAAGAAGTGGATAACACTAAGTCATTTGTTGATTAAAAAATACATCCTAAAGGAAATAAGTAGCTCCTCTAAAACCAAAGAACTAACTAGATTGTCTTAATTGATAATCTAAATATACATTTTATACAGTTGATTGAAATATGCATGAAGTAAATAACTTTATCCATGAAATAAAAGAAAGAGATATAATCGATGTGATATATGATTATAACAAAAGTGCAATGGCAGATACATAACAGAAAACTGTGAAAGGTGATACAAAATATGTTGAAATGTATATAGAAAAAACAAACACTGTACACACAAACACAAATCGCAACACAATAATGCATAATGTTAAAGCAAGCCAAGCCTAAAACCTTAACCAAGCACCATACAACTTAAAAACTGGAAAATAAAACGGATTGAGCAAAAAAAGGGTGCAAAAGACCCCATTTGAAACATTTCTCATACACAAACTGACGCGACAGTATTTACAGTGCCCAAACATTTGTTCAAACATTTGATCAAACCTAAGGTCCCATTGGTGGATGGATGTAGCACTTTCGCCTCCTCCTTTCGTCGACTTTTAAGTAAGAGTGTATTGTTTGATGGAAACTGCGTAAAAATGTTTAACCCAATGTTAGCTACGAATCATTAATAAGTTATAAAATAAAACAAAAATGATAACACAAAAAATCTAGGTGAAGATACTATTGAATTAGCTATAAATGAAACTGAAATCAATGGTGCTGATGATTTAATTGGTTCCGTATTAATTTGTGATAAACCTGATCTACTTGTGATATAAAATGTTCATGCAAATAACATGCAAGATATTACTTTATTAAATCGGTAAAGTAAACTTATTGTTTCACTATATTTCCATGTATACCCATAATTTTCTAAATTTTTAATAGTTTTTTTGTTTAAATATCTATTCCATGTCGCAAACATTAATTGCCAATTAGTAAGTGCAGTCTATACTACAATCATCGCGTGCTTCGTTACAAAAGCATTACCGTTATCCATATCGATGGGCGGTCCTCCCACGCGTTGGCTGAGACGGGGATCGGACACAGTAAAATAGATTTTCTGCTTGATTCCAGGAGCGATAGCTTTCGGGGGAATAATTAAAGATACACCCCAATGCCGGTCCTCCAACATTCCCCCTTCACTATCAAATATACCCCAAGTTGTATGCGGTCCGTCCGGTTCCACTTCACCAGTCTTATTCGCAGAATCATTAGGACCAGGCGTATCACTTTTAACAACTGTATTATCATTACTCAAAACAGTCTCATTTTTACTCATTGTTGCATTTCCGGAGTTATCTTCACTGTTTTCCGGACTCTTTTCTAATATTTGTTCGCAAAATGTCACAGTACGAATAGATTTTGTTGTACGTTCTAGTAAATCTTGCGAGGTATAAGGCGTGCTCTGAGGTTTGTTTTCGAAATTCATGCTACACTCTGAGGTGTAATGAGTCTCCATGGATGTCGTAGACTCATAAGGTACTGGGGATGTCGTTACTTTAAGCGCGTTAGAAATATGACCTTGGGCTTTGCCATGTAATCTAGGAGCGTATTGGGGCTCTCCCTTTAAAATTTTACTATCTGTAATCATTGATTTTTCTTTCTCTGCATCAGTTTTGGATTCTGTTAATCTCAATTTAGAAAAATCAATCTCTTGAAACGCCTCTGCTTCACCGTTCTGTATTTCTGCTTTTGTTTGATACAATGGCTCACGTCGTACCAAATGATTAGCGTCACTCAGTTCATACGGACTATTTCTGGCACTACCTTCGCAACTTACGGATGGTAAATCTTTTGCTTCCTGTTGCGACTCGTATATGACACTGTCTTTTAATTCCCTTTTGGAAACATATAAGGGCTCTCTACTTTTTAAGGAATCGCATTCATTTGCTTCTAGTCGAGTCTGGTAAATCTTTTCTTTTTTAGCTTGATTTCTTTGTTTTATTAATTCCAATTTTTCTTCCAATTTACCTCCGTAACTTAGTTCTTTATTTGCAAGTAATGCAGCTTTTTGTGACAAAATTTCTTGTTTGGACACATAAGTGCATTCCGCTGAAGCAGGTCTTATATGTTGTGGGAAATCAAAACAATCGCTTCTACTGCCGTAGTTATTATCGGAGCAGCTAGACTTAAGTTCGGTTCGAATAGAATAAGGTGATTCTGTTTGACCTATTCGACCTATCATTTCAGATCGAGTTGCATAAGGTGGTTCACTCATACTTTTAATCATAGGGGATACTCGTCCTGGAAAGTTCACTGGAGTTTGCAATCTACGATCTGGTCGAACGGCGTAAGGATTCTCGGACCAAGATGTACTGGGTGGGGGTTCATAGGTCCTTTTACCATAAATCGGCTCTTTATAAGGGTAGGTATCCATTCTTTGTTTAAGCATTTCCTCTTTAGTGTTATATGGTGATTCTGAAAATCTCTGTCGCAGCATATCTTCCTTTGTTGAGTAGGGACTTTCAGTTGCCATTCTCTGTCTTAACATTTGTTCTTTAGTAGAGTACGGTAGTTCGCTATAAAGCGGCTCTGATTTTCTTGAGCCATCACTTTTAATAGAGTAAGTGTTGGAAAGATCTAACATCTCTGTTTTAATAGCATAAGGATCATCCCCGATGCATTCAGCTCTCGTAGCATATGGAGGATCTAGCAGAGGCATTGCTATGGTTTCACGATTTCCGTAAGGGGTTTCAAAACTCTGATTAGATATTTCTGAACGACTTGCGTAAGGATTTTCAGTGGAACTATCATATAGAGAGGTATAAGTTCTTCTCGGCTTAGGAATAGGATCGTATATAATATGTTCTTTGCTTTGGTATATTGGTTCTGGAGGTAACGGTTGTGTGGGGTAAAACGGTTCGTGTTTTATTTGCTGCTGTCTTTGGTAGATTGGGTCTATTTTGGTAATCATATTAAAGCTAGGGTTCTGGCCGTAAACGCCTCTCCTATTATATTCTATTAGGGAGTTCTGTCTACGTAGTAAGGGGGTAACTTTAGGCTCGGTTTCTATTTCACACATAGAATTTTGTCTTCGTAGATTTTTTACAACGGGTTTGGCGTCGTAATCTCTTATTGTGCATATCGAGCCATTCCTGTCATCGCAAAATGAAGTCTGCCTTTTAAGGATTGGTTTTAGGACCGGTTTCTCGCACGACGACGAGTTGCTACGTTGCAACATTTGATTTCTTATTTGTGTATTTCTCATGTGTACTGTTAGGTCTCCGAGATCCGACTTCTCTCGTCTCAGCATCGGCACTTGCTGCTGGTATCTCTGTTGTAAATCTGTCTCACAAAGCGACTTCTGTCGTGATACTTTTTTAGAATTTTTCGTTTTCGATCGAAATAAGTCGAGGACGGCGTTTTTGATAAACGACGGTTTTTTGGACAGTTTCTTTTTAGTTTTTGGTGAAAAAGATTCGTCAGGCTCTACACTGGAGTTCATGGCGTCGGATGAGCTGCGGAAACCCACAACCAAAGTCCCACTTAGTTACTCAATGATACTGATTGGTGGACACCTCAGATGATTCAATAACAAATATTTTTATTAGACTTAAAATTCAGTCCATTTATTGAATAGTCCAAAATGTCCAAATGATATAATTTATATATAATGACTTGGTATGATTCTGATAAAAGCATATTGAAATAAATGTCAGATAATTATATAATTGAAGCCACATGAGCAATAGTGACCTATGTAGATAAATGTAATATGAAAATGAAAGGAATTTTTCATTTCTAAAGTTTCAGACATATAATTAATACAAACTCATAAATAGGATGGGTTATAATTGATTCAGAAATCAATGCTAAGGTCTTTCTTGCTCGCATCTTCATGTGTTTATAAAATAGGTGATTTAAAATGATATATACGTATATAAGATATAACATAAGAAATGTTTATTTTTAAAAGTAACAGGAAATAATAAAATTACTTATATAAAACAGGATATAATTGAAAGATTCGACAAGTTAGTTCAATATGCTTTGTATAATTCAACAATTGCACTAAAATGCAGACACGCACTGCTAATATATTCAAATAATTCACTACTGAAACTATATACGTTGTTATTCAATACCAGATATAGAATATATGTTACAGATATATAATTGATAACCACATACGACACCATACTAATGCGGTGGCCCGACAACACGGATACCATATAATGCTGTGGCCCGACAAGACATTGTTAGTCGTTGTGAAGCGATTGGTGTTTGCATGTTAGAGCAAATTGTACAGGGGCTTGAAGAAGAGAAGATTGTCTTTCGATATGTTCAGAGCATGCATTAACGTGGCGCTTTTTCTACCCTTCGTCCACACAACCGTAGGAGGAGAATTGCTTTACAACATCATATTGGACATACCAAATTAACCACGATATCAGATTTATTGTCAACAGTAGTAAAAAAACAGACAAAAAGTTTTTGTGATCATCAGTCATCTCTTTATCTATTTCTAATACACTAGCTAATGTATCTTCATCTCTTTCTAACATACTAGTTAAAAGCTCTTTATCTCTTTCTAATACACTGGCTAATGTATCTTCATCTCCTTCTAATATACAAGCTAAAGGCTCTTTATCTCTTTCTAACATACTAGGTAAGTTCTCTCTAACTTCATTTAGTATTTAAGCTAAAGTATCTCTGTTTCTTTCTAACATACTAGCTAAAAGCTCTTTATCTCTTTCTAATACACAGGCTAATGTATCTTCATCTCATTCTAATATACAAGCTAAAGGCTCTTCATCTCTTTCTAACATACTAGCTAAAAGCTCTTTATCTCTTTCTAATACACTAGCTGAAGGCTCTTTACCTCTTCCTACCATATTAGGTAAGTTCTCTCTAATTTCATTTAGTATTTAAGCTAAAGTATCTCTGTCTCTTCCTAACATACTAGCTGAACGCTCTTTATCTCTTTCTAATACACTAGCTAATGTATTTTCATCTCCTTCAAATGTACTAGCTAAAGACTCTTCATCTCTTCCTACCATATTAGCTAAAAGCTTTTTATCTCTTTTTAATACACTAGCTGAAGGCTCTTTACCTCTTCCTAAAATACTAGCTAGGTGCTCTCCAACTTCATTTAGTATTTAAGCTAAAGTGTCTCTGTCTCTTCCTAATATAATAGCTAAAAGCTCTTTATCTCTATCTAATACACTGGCTACTGTATCTTCATCTCCTTCCAATATACTAGCTAAAGGCTCTTTATCTCTTTCTACCATACTAGGTAAGTTCTCTCTAACTTCATTTATTATTTAAGCTAAAGTATCTCTGTCTCTTCCTAACATACTAGCTAAAAGCTCTTTATCTCTTTCTAATACACTGGCTAATGTATCTTCAGTTCCGTCTAATATACAAGCTAAAGGCTCTTTATCTCTTTCTACCATACTAGGTAAGTTCTCTCTAACTTCATTTAGTATTTAAGCTAAAGTATCTCTGTCTCTTCCTAACATACTAGCTAAAAGCTCTTTATCTCTTTTTAATACACTAGCTAATGTATCTTCATCTCCTACCAATATACTAGCTAAAGACTCTTTATCTCTTCCTACCATACTAGGTAAGTTCTCTCTAACTTCATTTAGTATTTAAGCTAAAGTATCCTGTCTCTTCCTAATATACTAGCTGAAAGCTCTTTATCTCATTCTATTACACTAGCTAATGTATCTTCTTCTCTTCCTAACATAATAGCTATAATGTCTTTATCTCTTTCTAATACACTAGCTAATGTATCTTCATCTCCTACCAATATACTAGCTAAAGACTCTTTATCTCTTCCTACCATACTAGGTAAGTTCTCTCTAACTTCATTTATTATTTAAGCTAAAGTATCCTGTCTCATCCTAACATACTAGCCGAAAGCTCTTTATCTCTTTCTAATACACTAGCTAAAGTATTTTCATCTCTTCCTAACATAATAGCTAAAAGTTCTTTATCTCTAGCTAACGTATCTATGAACATTGGTAACGTTTGTCCTTCATTTTTATGGCCAAAGGTAACACTCATTCTATTTCAAAAGACTAAGAGAACGTTTCTTCTATCTGTATGACCAAAAGCAATGCATCGCCAAAATTTACATTGGTCCTACGTTTCTAATGGATAGATGTTGGTCTGCAATTGCATGGTAAAAGGTAACCTCTGTCCTACGTTTGTGAGAACAAAGGTAAAGCGACACCTGAGGAATTTGATTTCATAAAAATAAGAAATTATACTATTAAAGTACTTTAACCTATATTAGATGTAACCCAACTGGTATCAAACCTATTCGGAGCTCAATAAGGACGCCGAATGGGTTGCAAATTAATCGAGCTAAATCCAATATTGTACAATGAGAATATATTAATGACAATGACATATCATTGCTTTACGTATAAATACAAAGAATCTTACCTTAAATTGTGCATATGTTGAGGTTTTCTGTAGAGTTCGAACGCGGAACCTCTTTGTTCTCGACTACCCGCTAAATCTGAAATTAATTTACGTTCCGATACAACCACTAAAATATGTATGTCGGGGTGCAATAGTCTGTGGAACGCCGACGCCATCTGTATATCGGCGTGGGGCAGAGTCAATAAGTGGCAGTCAGGTGCGTCTCTCGGTAGTTCTCGGGTGACTCTCCTCCAGAGCGGTCGACTATTGAAACTGTCGCGTTTCAAGCTATTATTAATGTGTTTGTGTTTGGATGGAAAGCAGTTGGATAATTAAGTAGAAAAAAACTCGTTAAAGGCCCGAGGCGGCACTATGGGTGCTATAAAAGGAGCCCAGGGCACGGGTTATCTCATTATTATTTGTTAATTGTATTATGCAGTAATTATTGTCATATTGTAGTTTCATTAATATATTCTTTTTCATATTTCACTTTCATGAACTAATTAATTTATATATTCCTTCCCATATAACCTATGTTTCCCTCTGATGTCCACCCCCGCCCCTCTTTAATCCAACATGTGCATGACTGAAGTGACATGTGTACATATTGCTGGGGTGGTTGGATGGTCAAATTTAAACGGGCTGCAATGATTCCTTAACTACACGTGCCTCGACCGTGATTCCGACGCGGTCCGACGCACTAGGGGTGCTATGAATGGAACCAAGAGCGCAGGTTCGGTACGCAGGTCTTAAAAAAATCTTACCAATAAGATGAGGGTTGTGGGGCAGGTTTATAGCGCGATGGGACGGCGGTCCAGCATACGGTGGGGACTGCGTCACCATTTGCCCACCCCCAGCTGCGTACATATTCTGCTAAAGGGCGCAAAAGCACTTTAAAATTGAAATTACATTTTATATGAAAAAAAAGGTAACCTATTCACAAGCCTCCCCACTTACAGGCAGCAGGGTTTTTGGAGGTTTTTACCACTGTCATCTTATTAAAAGACCGTTTTTCAAATGTAAATTATTTAGTACTGTATACTAACTGTTGTACTAAAATGTTTTTTTAAGCATCATGTTTTATTTAAATGGGTTGATGTAATCATCGAATTAAGAGAAAACGATGATACCTAATTGATGGATGGGGTAATATAATCATGAAAATTACAAACACCGACCACTTAGGTTGATAAATGAGGTTCTTTAATCATCGAAATTAAAAACGACGATATCGCCAAGGTAGATACATACATACATAANCAGGTCAAGAGTACTCTAAACCGACGAACTTGTATGAAAGGTTTAATGAGAATGAAAGAAGCGAAGGAGATATGCAAGGATCGTGGCAAGTGGAAGGATGTTGTCTCTGCCTACCCCTATGGCAATGAGGCGTGATGTTATGTATGTATGTATAACCTATGTTTCCTTCTGATGTCCACCCCCGCCCCTCTTTAATCCGACATGTGTATGACTGAAGTGACGTGTGTACATGTTGCTGGGGTGGTTGGATGATCAAATTTAAACTGACTGCAATGACTCGTTAACTACACGTGCCTCGACCGTGAAACCGACGCGGTCCGACGCACTAGGGGTGCTATGAATGGAACCGAGAGCGCAGGTTCGGTACGCAGGTCTTAAAAAAAACTTACCAATCAGATGAGGGTTGTGGGGCAGGTTTATAGCGCGATGGGACGGCGGTCCAGCATACGGTGGGGACTGCGTCACCATTTGCCCACCCCCAGCTGCGTACATATTCTGCTAAAGGGTGCAAAAGCACTTTAAAATGCACAAGCCTCCCCACTTACAGGCAGCAGAGTTTTTGAAGGTTTTTACCACTGTCATCTTATTAAAAGACCGTTTTTCAAATGTAAATTATTTAGTACTGGATACTAACTGTTGTACTAAAATGTTTTTTTAAGCATCATGTTTTATTTAAATGGGTTGATGTAATCATCGAATTAAGAGAAAGAGATGATACCTAATTGATGGATTGGGTAATATAATCATGAAAATTACAAACACCGACCACTTAGGTTGATAAATGAGGTTCTTTAGTCATCAAAATCACAAAAAATGATGATGCCTTACTTGATGGATGGGGTAATATAATCATGAAAATTACAAACACTGATCACTTTGGTTGAAAAATGAGGTTCTCTAATCATCAAAATTACTTAAAATGATGATACCTTACTTGATGGAGCGGGTAATATAACTATCAAAATTACAAAAACCAATCACTTAAGTTGATAAATGAGGTGCTTTAATCATCAAAATTACAAAAAATGAACACCCAGATTATAGCTTGGGATGAAATACTCATCGAAATTACAAAAACTTCAAGATATCCAAAATACCTAGTGGCTATCGATATATTTACCTGATGGTACTGGTGTCCATGCTGCGGGGGACGATGGGGTTGCGAGTGTGAGTGCGTGTGCGAGTAATGTGGTGCTCCACCCCCCGGACTTGAAACAGCCTCCATACTCTAGAATATTATATATAAATCAATTCAATTACAAATAAAACAGTTCAATATCTAATAACAATGATTCAAACGAGCTTATTAGATAGATGCGATAATATTAAAACTTACCCCGTTCCTTGGATGTGGTTGATGTTGGTGTGGTGGTAGCTGCTGCTGGTGCTGTTGGTGAGGCTGGTCCGGAGGTCGGTAGTGCTTCGGCTTTGGAGGAGGAACTGGTTTGTACGGTGGTGCTCTTCCTGTGTAATCCGCTTGCGAGGCTGAATTGGTGCGCGCACTGACCACGAAATTTTATAGATAAAGATAAAGTAAGATTAAGAGATATTATAGTTTTGCATACAAAGAACGCTGCCACCCCCACCCTGTTTAGTCCCTCACTGTCACTTGCGAAGAGTTCAGCCGTAGTAGACGGCTTAACCCAAACGACCCGAAGTGGGAGTTTTCAATTAATAACTTATATTAGAAGAGTTACGTTCTTCACATTTTTGTAATCGTAAATCCATTAAAGTTGATACGTATTATCTCTCTCACTCCAACAAACGCCGTACCCATAAGGAAAGAGCGAGACAAATGTACGACGATGTTTTCGTTTGCACGTGGGCTGTTCCAGATTTTCATCCAAATGTTTGGGCTCTTTTGGTATCACTCATAATGTTTTGATACTCAAGATTGGAAAGGTGTTCAAAAGTGAGGAGAGGGGTGTATACCGACCAAGGCACGATAAAGGTAAATTAACAGCATTTTAACCTGCCACCAATGGGCACCAGCTTCCTAATGGTTTTTGCAGCTGAAACCCCCCACCCTCCTCCACTGTGGTTTGACAGGCCACAGATACATCTAATAACATGTTACGGAACTACCATCTTAGACTGTATCACCATGTCAGCAATAAATAATAGCACATCTATCAATCGGTATAATAAAATCCAGTCACCTGTATTTAGCGTGGTCATTGGTGGGAACGTTGGGTAATGACGGCCCTCTGGCGTGCATTGGCGTGGTGGGCATGTTGTGGGCATTGTGAGCATTGTGGGCGTTCTGCGCGTGAGGACTGTTCCCGTTCATGGGCGGCGGTCGGGTTTGCGGACTGCGATAGTTATCTGGTGGCCTGAGAATAAAACTTACAGTCTACTTGCTAAATTACAGTCCAAATTTGACATAAGGAATATGAAGGGATTTAGAAAATTTTCGTTAAATCAACTTTTCTTCTAACCAAGCGCTAACAGCACTATAGTTCGTGCGCGTTAAGAATGCAGTGAGATTATAAGGTCAAGGTCAAATTTGAAAAGATTCGATTGGTTAGGGGGCGGGGCTAGGCCGGCGATAAATGATGACTGCATTCTCAACGCGAACGAACTTCTTCTCCTCTCTCTACCCTGTGTTTAATGTGCGATAGACATATACCATTGGACGTATATCCTAAAACTTAATCTCTCCTTACATTATCATATCTTGTCAAGGTTTTCTCAAGTTATTCTCTAATCTCATTATTAAATAGTACAAACATATATATGAATTACCTGTAATTGTTATCTGGTGTTCTGTTGTAATCCAGAGAGTTGTGCTCATGGGAGTTGGAGTTCCTCTGAGGACTCTGACCTGGTAGGGTGACCGGGTTCGTAGGTGGGGGGTGGTCCATTTTACTAAAACAATTATTATTTAAAAAAAAAAATTCATAATAAACTCACAGAAAACGTTCTGGACATGATAATACAAAAACAAAGCTTTTTTGAAGTAAAACTTCTTTAAGCACGCTTGACTTGGAGCGTAAATTGGTGAACGCGTGACAAGAATGTCACGAAAAGTGTCAAGCGAGGCGATGGCATAGTAAATGAAATACTAGTAAGTAGCGTCCCACTGCTGAGCACAGGCCTCCTCACTCATATGAGAGAGGGTTTTCAGATTGGCAGGCATAGTACTCAAGTGCACTCTCTATTCCTTTACTCTCATAGTCCGACGTGACGGAAATCCGACACGACCAGAGAGATCAGGCGTAGGACCGACGGCTTAACGTGCTCTCCGAGGCACGTGGGTGGATCACACCACCGACTTCCCAACTGCGGGCAAATATTGAGAAAATCTTAATAGAAAACTCAATCTCAATTTAACCAGGATCTCATGTCTGTAGTCGAACATGCTAACCACTAGACCAATGTGGCAGTCACATTATAAGCCCAAAGCAATTTGGTTTAAGAAGAAAATTATGGAAAAGAAAAATTGAACAATTAATGATAGAGAATCCAGAAGATATCTAGGTGGAAATGAGTTGACAAAACATAACAACCCTTTTAACTAATAACAGAACAGTAGTGTCACTGAGTTGTTTCTTTAATAAAAATCAACTTACATGGTGGGTGGAGCTACTTTCAAGTCATCCGGGGCGTTGGGGGGGAGTCTACAGGAACCCATGGAGTTGTTGTTTGACGTGTTTCCCGTGTAGTCGTAAGACGGTGTTCCATCGTAAGAGTTTTGCTGCAACATTTTATAATAATATTATCTTCATTATAATTAAAATATATTCACGTGTACATACGCAGGTTTGCACGCAAGCGCGTTTGTACGCACGCAATCATGCGTACACTGTCGTTTCACACATTCAAGAAACAATATAAAATGACCAACACAATAATTTTTATATGTGTTTATATAGACACATATGCATTGATACATGTACACATGTACACATCATTATTGCAAATATAAATCAATAAATGATATGAACTTCCCACGTAATAAAAAGTAAGTGCGTACAAAGTACACATGTCAGATGTGAAACTTCTTTGGCAAATTAATTTTAAGTCTTGTTTATATTTACACAAATGTAAAACTTTAGCTTTCCGAGACTTAAAGGGAGGGAAAATGGAAGATATGTTGTTTAGTGTCGAAAATTAATACAAATAATTTATTGACATCTCAAATGTAGAATTGTATAAATAGAAATGCCACATGTTCCTTGTCAATATTAGAAATTATTAAATTAATTTTGTTTTTGAATTAGCGTAAAAAATCTGCATATCATCTTCAAAAAGCAAAGTACGCGTTTATACGCTCATGTATGCATGTTCACACACACAAACATGTGCACACATGCGCAATAAGACACACATATTGGAATATGCATACGTTAGTCTAGTTGCATAGTTTTGAAAAAAAAAAAAAGTTCCACCGTTTCCTGTTGCACAATATTGGCAATACATATGCAGTTGTTGGTCCTAATTGCTGATTTTAGGACCGAATTTAGAGCAGAACCTATACCATGGGTTGATGAGATGATTTTTATGTTTTCAATTGCTTGATTACAATCTTTATCAGTTTACATGTGATTGAGAAAGAAACATATATATTTTTGTACTTGCTTAACTTTGTACTTGTTCTCTTGATCTGTCTAAAGCTTTTGATCTGGTGTCTTACGATATACTATGGGTAAACCGTCTCAAGCTGGTGTGGATGTGCCTTACATATACCTCATTAAGTATTGGTATAGCCATCAGGTCAACCAGGTGAGATGGGCGGGCATTTTGTCAGATGAATATATCTTGGAATGTGGCGTAAGGCAGGGTGGCTTGTCCTCTCCAATATTATTTAATATTTATATTAATGACTTGGTAGTGCGATTGAGCAACACACATGTCGGTTGCCATGTTAACAACATTTGCGTCAACAACATCAGCTACGCCGACGATATGGTGTTGCTGGGTCCCACAATCAAGTCTCTGAGAATGCTAGTAAATATATGTGAGGGTTACGCAGAGACACATGGCTTGAAATATAATGACACAAAAAGCGAACTTATGATTTTTAAAGCAGGAAAGACGTATTATTATTAACCCTAATTTAGTATAAACGGTAACTTTAAAGCGAGACAACAGTGTTGAAGGGTAATTTTGAACTCACCAAGTTGTTGGGATGTCGATGCCTGTCTAGGGAGCCCTGTCCGTGAGCTGGACGAGCACTGTATGTGGCAGTTTCATCGTTACCCTCCTTGGGGGGACCGAATAAACGCTCCTGGGCACTTGGACGATTCTAAATGAAATACATATTTATTACATACACACATTGCATCGGCAAGGGCAGGCAGAGACCACGTCCTTCCACTTGCCACGATCCTTGCATATCTCCTTCGCTTCTTTCATTCTCATTAAACCTTTCATACAAGTTCGTCGATTTAGAGTACTCTTGACGTGGCCCTTATTTAAAATGTTCTGGTCTCCCCTTGCATTCTCTCTTGACTCATAAACCCTTTTTGTCAGTCTCCTTTCATTCATTCTCTACATGCCCAAACCATCTAAGCATACCTTTCTCAATTTTAGTCACTACATCTTCTTTTATACCACAACATTCTCTTACTCTGTCACTCAGTTTCAATACACTCATACTTCTCAACGCTCTCATCTCTATCGCATTTATTTTACCTTTATGCTTCCTTTAAATTTTGCCTCTATATAATTTTAAGAAATATGTCACAAACATCTTTTTCAAAATATATTGTTAAAGATTATTTAAGCAACAAAAATGTTAAAACTTGATTCCAATTGCACACGCAAACAAAATAAATACACATTGTAACATACTAAAGAGTAATTTAACAATAGAGTTAGAAAGAATATTTTGATTTAGTGATAGAATTTGAACTTACATCCATCCATTCAAACACCATTTTTAAAAAATCTAAAATAATGTTACTAATCTTTCCCTGCTCATTTTTAGTGGTTAGCATGTTTGGCCACAGTCATGGCCACAAATAAAAAATTAATCTTGAGTTTTCTATTCAGATAATTCTATTCATATTAACAACTTGGATACTATATTAATCTGAGATATTAGATGGATTATATTAATGAAACCAGAATATTACAATAATAAAGAATACAGTACTATTGAGTTTGCTTATGGGCAGAAGTCAGGTGAATTTGTTATTGCAGTACTGGTTATCACAAAGACAATCGTCCGTGCCCCGACTCAGTCAGGCCGCGGTCTATGTCTTGCCGTTCCATTACATTAGATCATCCAACTATCTTAGCAACATGTACAAACGTCACTTCCGTTATACAGTGAGTTCCTATCTTCAAGATAGACTACAAAAGGTATTCGTAAATGGCGTAGAGTCGTCGGAATCACCGGTAAGAATTGGTGTTCCACAAGGACCAATACTTGGTCCTTTTCTATTCTTAATATATATAAATGATTTAGTGTACCGTGTGAAAGACAAATGTGATATAGCGCTATTTGCTGATGACACGACCGTGTTATTTAAAATTGATAGAGATAAAGAAAATTTTGACGATGTAAATAGTACCCTATCGCTTGTCTCACAAGGGTTTTCAGTTAATAATTTTGTATTAAACTTGGCAAAAACTAAGTATAATGAGTTCACTTTGCCAAATGCAAGAGAAAATGGTACAAATATTCATATTAATGATAGTCCTCTACAGAAAGTTATGAGAACAGTATTCTTAGGAATAACCTTAGACTCGGGGCTTCAGTGGGGTGCCCATATTTAGACTTTGGCAAGCAAACTTAGTTCAGCTGCATTTGCTGTTAGGAAGGTGAGGCAATACAAATAATGTATTTCGCTTACTTTCATAGCATTATGTCTTACGGCATACTGTTATGGGGTAGGGTGGCAGACATTGAAACTATATTTATTCTACAAAAAAAAAGCAATACGAGCCATACATCAATTAGGATCTCGTGTTTCTCTAAGAGATAAATTTAAAGAAACATCAATTCTCACAGTACCGTCGCAATATATATTTAATAATATCTTATATATCCGTGATAATATACATTTATTCAGTAAGAAAAGTGAAATACACAATTTTAACACAAGAAATAAAAACAAACTTGTAATTCCATATTTTGGAGTGAAGAAAGTTCAGAAATCATTTGTGGGGTTGAGCATACGCATTTATAATAAGATACCTCAATCAGTTTTGGATTTGCCTCCGCATAGTTTTAACATACTTTTACAAAAGGCATATTATAATGTTGAGGATTATCTAAGCGATAGAAATGTTTGGATTTGATTCCAGTTGCTCACAGAAGCAATATATTACACATTGTAGCGTACAAAACTATCTTTAAAAGAGTAACCGTTGAGTTTCTTGCCGGTTTCTTATGGTGGTGGTAGATTTGTTACCAACGGACAGACTACTGACGATTCAAAAGTGCTTTTTGAGCCTACTTGAATAAAGAATATTTTGATTTGATTTGATTTACATGTTTCATACATGTAAACCTTCCTCTTGAGTCACTCTATTGCTGCAGTTTTAAAGATCTGATCAAACAATAGCTTTTATTACGTAAAGAAGATTATGCTGTACCTCAATATCAGTACAGCTTTCAAAAATTTAAATCACTGTATTCTCCTTAACTTTATCAACCTTGGTATATCCAGTATTATTTGATATAAATATTCAGGGTATTAACATCGCGATTGAGAAATACGAGAGCGCCATCTTCAGTGACATCAGAGAGACGACGACACATATATACCTTCCTCTTGAATCAGTCTATCCAACTGAATTAAAATAGGTTAAATAGTTTAAAAGATACAATCGAACAGAGTTTTTTAATGTAGGATAAAGACACGAAGTCATATTTACCGTTGGATTGTGTCTGAGGCCATGGTGTGGCCTGGCGGGCGGCGGTGCAGGTAGCAAAACCCCACCCGTGGGCCTCGTCACCGCAGCCTGACTACGCGGGGGTAACTCCGGAACTATAAAACAATGCGACTTATACATTGTATTTAACAACACAATTCCACTTAAAACAGATTTAGGACCTCTTCTGTGAACTTCTTCCAGTGTAATAACAGTTTATACGAGACCATGGACACTGTATCCCAAAGTGGGGGTAATCCTACACCTGAAGCTCAACAATGAGATTTCGCGTTTGGTATTTACAATAGTGGTAATAAAACTTTGTAAGAGTTAACTTAAAATTGTATTTTTACCTGTCTAAAGATTTCTATTTGGAAAACAAATAATTTACATACAGACTAATTTTACATTTGATTTTTTTAATTTAAGACCTTCCAACATTAAACATAATGTGTATTATAAAAAGGAAGGCTAAATATTTTTTTGATGTGCATATAGTCGAGGACTTATGATAGAGATATTGTTTAGGAGGGAAGGTCAATTAAAGGTCAATCGATCTAATCAATATTATTATTCAGGATTTTGTTCAAAAACATAAAATCTCTAATATTACTAAGGCATTGGCTTACCATATTTAGTTTTTTTTGTGTATTACACTTTTTTTATGACACAAAACACAGACTTCAATGCTGTTTGTATTCATTTATGTGTTTAAATTCATGTCTAAATATATTATGATGCTGATGGTATATATAATTAATATTTAATTAACTACACAAAAACTTTATGAAACTATCGCTGCTAGCTGTGCTAACATGATGGAGCGTAGATAATACTAATTAAACGTTTAAAGAATATTATATTTTTTTAATCAAGACCGATTTTCTTTCCCTCCCGTGATAAAAGGTGTCATTAGTACTATCATATGTCTTCGTTTTCGGTATATTACCTGTGCCGTACAATGGAGAGTGCGGGGGTGAATGTGTCATCGGATTGCACTGGTAAGGTGGTACTTCATTGCTTTGGGGTACGTTTTGATGATTGGGTCCATTACTTTGGGACCCGTTGCCGTTGGCGAAGCCGTATTTGCTGTCGTAACCACTTTGCTAATTGGCAAAAATGATATGTTATTTATTAAGAGACATTTATATTGATTACAGTATGTATACATTTAGTCTGAAGAATCTGTCATGTCGTGATAACACTCTAGCTCTAGCTGTATTGGGTAATGACATCCTCCTAGTTCCATATCCCGTAGAAATATGAAAAAGTCAGTTCGTTTTGAGACGCAGACGAATCGCGAATAAAGCCACTTTGTTCAATTTCAAGTCAAGAGGCATAGTTTTAGAGAAAACGTTATGAGACAGTCAGAAAATTTGTAAGTCCAATCAATTGATATCTATCAGCTCGATTCGAGATATTTAAACTCGAATAAAAGCTATTTTACTTGAATAACGATATTTTTGAATTTGAAGACTGATAACAATTTCCTCTATGTCATGTCCTCTAGTAATTATAGTTGATCAGAATAAACAAGTCAGTCATTTATTAAAAGTTACTGTGTCAGTAACAAACAATAAGATTAACAACTCATTTAAGGGTAACTGTATACGTTTCTATAATAAACTCCCACAAGACTTTCTAATGATGTCAATTAATAAATTCAAAGTCTTTGTTAAAAGAAAGTTGATAGAAAAATCATATTATAAGTTACAAGATTACCTAGACGATAGAAACGCTTGGGAAAAATACCCGACTGAGTTTGTTGTGGGTTCCTCTCGGGTCAGGGCGCGAAGGAACCCTCGTAACTTTAGATTTTAAGCCGTTCTTGAGTACCATCATCAGACGTATATTAGAATCAGAGTGTGGAAAAAAATATAATTTGACGATTCAAAAGTGCTGTAATATGCCTACTTGAATAATAACTAACTAACAAATTATTGACATTATCAAAACAACAATTTTTTAGATACATAGCTTTATGGGGGTTGTATGACTAAACTTTTGGCATCTCAGACCCATTACACAATAACTTTCAACAAATATGACATATGTGAGTTTGACATACAACATAGACATATAAAGATGGATCGTCGACTATTTCATCACGGATGAAATAACGTCATCAAAGTGACGTCATAAAGAGCTTTAACACCAACTTTTAAGCACTTTGAATACAATTTTATTAGAGTGACAAAGTATTCCTGCCTACTACGTCAAGATATTGACACGCATTTAAAATGGACATTTTAACGATCTATCTTTATATATATTTATGAGACATACATAAATGATCATTACCGAATACGGTGGAGGTACAGCGTCGGTCATATGGTTCATATCGTCATCGCGGTCCATATTATCTTGTGTGGTTGCTATGGAGGGGTCTGATGACGATTTCACCAATCGAGGTGCTGGTGGAGGACTCACTTCCAAGTCGCTCTCAGGACTAGACGCATAGGACAATCTGTTCTCTGAACTCGACGACATGGAGAACAAAAAGTCGTCCGACAGCGGCTCCGGCCTCTGTTTTGTATTCAGTCCATATTTTGAGGGCAGCGGCGTCGAGGGTGGGTTATGGAAGGGGTGACAAGACAAGACAAATGAATGATCGCACAAAAACTGTACAGAAACTAAAAAAAAAACACGTTTAGCGTCTGTGAATGATTAATGCAAGGTTCACTCGGAATGAACATTCAAATTTATTCATTTTAGCCTGTTAACCCACAGTGGGTTTAAGCTTTAAAGACCCTATAAATGATGTTAAAACGCTGAAACTTAAACCTTTCTTAACCTTTAAGAATGGACTGTTTTAAATTCACCTAATCATAGGATTATGTAAAACTTTTCTGTTACAAATATATACTACTAAAAAATGATCAATCTTACTGATCTTATTGATGAAAATATGTTTAAAATACATAGCTCCTAAGTATAGTGAGTCAATTGGAGACGGTTTGACGACTAAGTGATCCAATTTATGACTATAGTAAACCAATTTTTATATCCCCCCCCCCACCCCTTAAGGAAAAAATAATTATAAAAACTTGTACTTACTATACATAAAATTAATAGAATAAATTAATTTGATTTTGGTAGTTCATTTGAATGTTCATTCTTTATTAAACAAACGTGGTGGTTTGTACAAAATTATTCACACATGTTTCAAAATATATTAAATCGATAGTTTCGTTTGGGGATTAAATTTTAACACATTATATATTAAATAAATAAAAACACATAAAACTAGAGGCGCAAAGCTAAATAATAGGATATTTGTTATTTACAAGCGGTAATACTTAGATGATATATACGTCAAGATTGATCGTCAAGTATATTTTGTAAAATCAATAAAATCAATAGTCTGTGGAACGCTGGCGCCGTCTGTCTATCGGCGTGGGGCAGAGTCAATAAGTGGCAGTCCGGCGAGTCTCTCGATAGTTCTCGAGTGACGATGGGCTGGAGCGGTCGACTACAGAAACTGTCGCGTTCCTATATTATTGTTAATGAGTTTGTGTGAATTAAAATCGGGAACATTAAGCGATTGAACATAATAATCTGAGTTAATTAATAAAATGTTTGATAGCACCAACATTACCCAACAAACGCCCACAGTATGGAAATTATGGATGCCATTAATGACGATGTCGGCGAAGAACCCTACGCCCCTTTGCTTTATGCTATTCTTCTCTCTNTTCATTCCTTTCCCTTTCAAAGCTTCATTCATAATATTTAGCAACAAATATATACTACTAAAAAATGATATGCCATTCTTATTATCACAATCTTATTGATGAAAATATGTTTAAAATACATAGCTCCTAAGTATAGTGAGCCAATTGGAGATGGTTTGACGACTGAGTGATCCAATTTATGACTATAGTAAACCAATTCTTATACCCCCCCCCCCCCTTAAGGAAAAAATAATTATAAAAACTTGTACTCACTATACATGAAATAAATAGAATAAATTAATTTGGTTTTTGTAGTTCATTTGAATGTTCATTCTTTATTAAACAAACGTGGTATCTGTATTTGCTATAGTTTGTACAAAATTATTCACACATGTTTCAAAATATATTAAATCGATAGTTTCGTTTGGGGATTAAATTTTAACACATTATATATTAAATAAATAAAAACACATAAAACTAGAAGCGCAAAGCTAAATAATAGGACATTTGTTATATACAAGCGGTTATACTTAGATTATATATTCGTCAAGATTGATCGTCAAGTATATTTTGTAAAACCAATAGTCTGTGGAACGCTGGCGCCGTCTGTCTATCGGCGTTGGGCAGAGTCAATAAGTGGCAGTCCGGTGCATCTCTCGGTAGTTCTCGAGTGACGGTCGGCTGGAGCGGTCGACTATTGAAACTGTCGCGTTCCTAGCTATTATTGTTAATGAGTTTGTGTAAATTAATATCGGGAACATTAAGCGATTGAACATACTAATCTGAGTTAATTAATAAAGTGTTTGATTGCACCAATATTACCCAACAAACACCCACAGTATGGATATTATGGATGCCATTAATGACGATGTCGGCGAAGAACCCTACGCCCCTTTGCTTTATGCTATCCTTCTCTCTCTTATTCTCCGACATATATATAAGCGGCCGCGAAGCGGGAGTAAAGTGAAAGGTGCTTGTCAGAGCAAGCAAGGCCAATATAGCAACGACCATAGATCTCATCAGTTGTTTCACTTGCAGCGTGACTTCAGAAATTAACACAATGTTTTGAAGTGAAACTTCTTTAGGCGCATGAGAGTAATTTTTTTACGGATGAAACGCGTGATTATCGTCACGAAAATGTGCAGCGTTCTATACTAACTCGTTTAAAGGTTAGGTAGTTTTTAATATATACAAATAACATTTTAATATACTTCATAAACTCTAATATCATATTGACGAAAATGACGTGGCATTTTTATTTACAAATCGTCATTTGAGATTTCAATAATCTTTTCTATTTAAATTAAGACTTTGCCAAAGAAGTTTCACTTCTGCATACTTTGTTCGCACGCACTTTTAACTTTTTTCTTTAGTTACTTGACTATGATTTCATTTGATAATAAGAGGACTTTATAGTCTAAAATGATAATGCTCTAATATGGCAATAGACAATTTACATCTATTGCTTTGTAATGAAGTTACATATTACAGGATAGGAAAGACATGGTGGAGGCCTTCCACCAATTTAGTCATATTTACAATTGAGAAAATACAATTTCCTTTATTAGTTTTACTAAGAATTGTACCCTGCTCACACCTCATTCCCATAGGGGTAGGCAGAGACCACGATCCACTTGCCACAATCCTTGCATATCTCCTTCGCTTCTTTCATTCTCATTAAACCTCTCATACAAGTTCGTTGGTTTAGAGTACTCTTAACCTGGCCTTTGTTTATAATGGCCTGGATTTGGTCCAGGAACATTCATCTTTTAACTTTCCTATTCACTCTGGACTCATAAATCCTTTTGGTCAGTCTCCTTTCATTCATTCTCTCTACGTGCGCAAACCATCTAAGCCATCTAAGCTCAAAATTTAACAATACTGAAATGATTTTAGCAATGATAACATGGCAGTAATCAATCTTAACCAATATATTCTCTAAGTTGTAATATCAATGAAGATTGTAAACAGATACAAGCTGAAGCCGCATGCACTATACAAGTTGTACGTTAATTAATTAGTATTGGTAACTTGACATGAATAATCTATTGTAGACTATTTGTTTGTTAAATATATCCTAAATGCTGTTCAGAAACAGGTTTACTTGATAAAGTACCATCTTTTTCAATATTAAGCTCATCTTTACCAATTCTATCCAACTCATCTAGTTTAAGAGTTGGTAATGAGAGGTTTTTAGTTTTACTGAGTGATCTTACAGTGACACTTGGCAGTGTTCTTGACTCACTGAGTCTAATGGGATTGTTAACAGGTTTGTCATTACATTTGCAGTTTGGAAGTCTGCAAATTTGTCGCAAAGGTTTGTCTAGAATTGGTTTAGGTGTATCTTTTTGTAACCTAGCTTTCCATTCAGGGACTTCGTTAACCTTTTCTGTATCTTTAAAGAAAACAGATGCTGGTCTGAACTGGTCTGATATTGGGACAACTGAAGTTGGTCTTTGTAATTTAGGGATGGGAGATTTTTTTGATGTTTCAAGAACACTATATGGTCTGTAAGGACCGTTGCTTTTTTGGAAGATCTGAGAAAGTTCTGGACTGATACTGGAGTTTTGTAACCTGGGATTTGGTTTTGGTCTTTGAGCAATTTGTCTTTCGTCATATTGGTTGGTGAAACCTTGTCTATTTCTGTTAATATAACTGTTAGGTAAACTGTACATGTTGTTAGGCATGCAAGGTGTTAAAGTTTCAGAATAGTAATAAGGTACCACATGATTTCTGTTAGCGTCAAACAATTGGTCGTGACGTTTTATTATTTTAGTATTTGATTGTGATGGGGACATGTTTGGCGTGCAAGGGTTTTGGGGGGATGTAGATGTAGGATAGAAGTTCATGGGATAAGAGATAGGACTGAAGGCAGGGTATGGGGATGGGGGGATAGGAAAGTATATATCCGACACCATTTCAACGTGCTACACCGCCGCAAGACAACAGAAAGAAATTGGTTAATATGCTATACATATATGACCCAAATATATTAAAGCTATCTCATAAATTTATTAGTTTTAAAAGTCTTTGTTAACAAACAGAACATGTCCCCTATATATTATATATATACTTTAAAGTATTATGCCAGTAACTCTTGTTAAAGTACTCTAACGTTATTTATAAAAATATAGAAAATATGAAACAGTAAATATTATGATCGATAGAATATTCATTTTTTGTTTTCAATAGATTGCATTAAAATATAGTCACTTAAATGTTTGTTATACATTAGAAAATTAAGAAGAATTAAAATATTACAAATGTATATAAATCAATTATTTTAAAATGCGTATAAAGTAATGAAGTAGATAAGCAAGTAAATAGTAAATAAAGGCATGACATATATATTAACATAAATTATAATATTCATATGCATAGTATGAAATTATTGCTACAAACAATCACACTTAATCAGACATCACAAATAGAGAAAGACACAATAGAAAGAAACTATGTATCTATCTAAATTTAGGAAATATACGCACCCATAACATAAGTACTGAATATATAATTTGTATTACTAAAATCTAATTAAAATAATAAAGAACTTGAGATCTATACTAGGTAGAAAAATATCAAAAGTTAGAGCAGCTATGGGATGTAAATGGATAAGTACTCTTTGGGCTGCGATACTTTTTAATATTAGTTTCCTTGTGATTTATGAAAGGCAAATATGATAGTGACCCGAGGATAAATAGGCTACTGTTAACCCTGCATGAGTAAACCCCAGGTTTGGCCCACCTACCTTGGTCTCGGACACCCAGAGCTGCTGCTGCTGCGTGCGCTGCACGAGGTCGGCCAGCTTGGCGAACCAGGTGCTCTGATTGGCCTCGCTGAGTGTGATGGTGTGCGTGAATACGTGGCCCCACACACGCTCCATATGCTGGCACTGTTCCAGCAACTTTTTCGACGACTTATGAGCTGACCTTGACAAAGAAAGACCGAATACACTTCATTGTACACTACGGATGTTTTGAAGTGAAAACTTTTTTAGCATCGTTGGGATTTGAAAGTCGATGAAACGAAAAAGCGACAGTAGAAAGAGACAGAGAATGAGATGGGAAGCATTATACAGTCCACTCGAGTCCACCAAGGCGTGGTGGCAGTTAACATTAAATCATTACTAAAACCTACAATTATTCTCTTGCCGACATTTTGCATTCGTCTCATTATCTTGATGCCAACATTTTTGAAGGTTACACTTGAAGTTTGAACAAAATTATGTCATTAAAAGTGAGGCAAGAACACGTTACATATGCTAATAAAGCGAGTTATAACAAGGAAAAACTTACTTTGGTAAACCGCTTCTTAGTTGCTTAATGATATGCTTATTGTCCGCTTTCAAGAAAATGACGATGGGGTAGAACTGAGCGTAATTTAACCGATCGACGGCATTCGGTGTGATGTCTAAGAGGGCATGTTTCCCCCTTTCCATGATACTCCTGATGCTGGACAATCGGATAATGCCAGTTGATTTGGATTTGCTGTCTTCAAGTGTGCTGTCCATTTCTAGAAAAATTATAACAAATATTTCATAACAACTAGAAAAAATATATAAAACTGTTTCAAACCAATCTCTGGCAATCGAATTCAAAGCTCCCATGGAATGTTCGAAACAAAATTAATACGCCATTACCAATAGGCCCAACAACACCCGCTATCATCGAGTGACCCAATAACATAGGCCATTACCCAGTGTCCGAATATCGTACACATTAAACCAGTGCCAATGTCGCTCGTTATTATCCAGTAGTCCAATAAAATCCGTTATAACGCAGTGACACATTAACACCCGCTATTAAACATGGGCACTAGACCATTTCGCTATTACTCAGTGTACGAATAACGTCCCAGATTACAGAGTAGCCCAATAGCATCCCCTATTACCTAGTGACACAATAACACTCTCTATTAATCAGTAGCATAATGAAATCCGCTATTACGCAGTGACACATGAACACCCGCTATTAACCATGGGCACTAGACCATTTCGCTATTACTCAGTGTACGAATAACACCCCAGATTACAGAGTAGCCCAATAACATCCGCTATTACCTAGTGACACAATAACACCCTCTATTAATCAGTACCATAACGAAATCCGCTATTACCCAGTGGCTCAAAAAATCCGCTACTACCCAATGACCCAATAACATGCGTGATAAAACTAAAATAAAAACATAAGCGCTTATTCCAATTCCTTTACAGCTAAAGCAGTTAGGCTATGGAACGCACTACTTGCAGAAATACGTTCAAGTAAATCCTTGTGAAGTTTTAAGATCCGCATCAAAAGTCCTTAACTGTGTCTTTTGTAATATTTTAAAACTGTTTTTACTGTCGTTATACTTCCCACTATGGTATATTATATTGTACTATATTATATTATCAATTTATTTATTTATTAGGAAGCCAACGTTGTATACAACATAAAATGTGACTTAACATAATATTAATTGAGAATATCTATATTGTATACTCCACTTACAAGCTAACTCAGCAATAAAAACTAAACTAACTAATTGAAAACTATACATAAAATAATAATAATAAATATTTATGAAATTAAATCTTAAGTTACAAAAGAACAACACAACAATATAGAACCTAATGGGAAGACATATATTTTATTTTCTTTTTAAATGATTTGGCAGAGTCATTAAATATATCAAGCTTAGCTTTTTTAAATATGGTATTATATGATACCACCATTCTATTAAGCGGAGCAGTTTTACCTAAATTAGTTTTAGCAAATCTTGGCCTAAAAGTTTGCCTATTTTTAATGTGAGATCTAGCGTTGTAATTTGGTCGTTGTAATTTTTTGTAAGATACAATGGTCCATTAAATCTCTACGGTTGGAAAGTGAGGTTGTTTTATAAAATTTTAAAAGATCAGGGTATCTTATATTATATTATATTATTATGTATTATATTATACTACATTACATTGTATTGTATTATATTGTTATTATTCACAAATATAATGCTACCTCGAGATTTCAGAAAGGGTTGTTTTCTAAAAGGGTTGCCTGGAAGAGATCACTACGTAGTGATAAGGCCGCCCGTTGCATTCTTTAATTTAATTTCTTTTATTGTTTTTTCTTTTTTGTGTGTGCTATGTTTTACTTATATTCTTAGTAACGCATTGTTCAATGTAGAATGCAATAGAGAGTTCTATCTATCTATAAACATACAGCGACCCAATACCATACGTTATTAGCCAATGATAATCCGTTATTATAGAATGACATAATAACGTCCACTAATACGCAGCGGATATATAAAATCCACTATTACTCATTGGCACAATAACGTCCCCTATTACCCAGTGCCCTATATCCCAATAATGCCCGTAATAACGGGCATTATTAGGACGCTGGGTAACATCCAGTAACCTAATAAAATCCAATATGAACCAGAGACATTAGGTTTCTGGTTCATAGCGGATCATACGTTATTAACCAATGATAATCCGTTATCATCCAATGACATAATAACGCCCTTTATTATCCAGTATCCTGATAACACCCGTTATTATCCAGTAGCATAATAAAATATACTACTACCTAGTGGCATAATAAAATCCGCTTTGAACCAGAGACCAAATATCATACGTTATCAACCAATGATAAGCCGTTATTATCCAATGACATAATAACGCCCCTTATTATCCAGTATCCTGATAACACCCGTTCTTATCCAGTAGCATAATAAAATATACTACTACCTAGTGACCTAATAAAATCCGCTTTGAACCAGACTAAATATCATACGTTATCAAACAATGATAAGCCGTTATTATCCAGTAGCATAATAAAATCTACTACTACCTAGTGACCTAATAAAATCCGCTTTGAACCAGACTAAATATCATATGTTATCAAACAATGATAAGCCGTAATTATCCAATGACATAATAACGCCCCTTATTATCCAGTATCCTGATAACACCCGTTATTATCCAGTAGCATAATAAAATCTACTACTACCTAGTGACCTAATAAAATCCGCTTTGAACCAGACTAAATATCATACGTTATCAACCAATGATAAGCCGTAATTATCCAATGACATAATAACGCCCCTTATTATCCAGTATTTTGATAACACTCGTTATTATCCAGTAGCATAATAAAATCTACTACTACCTAGTGACCTAATAAAATCCGCATTGAAGCAGACTAAATATCATACGTTATCAACCAATGATAAGCCTTTTTTATCCAATGACATAATAATGCCCCTTATTATCCAGTATCTGATAACACCCGTTATTATCCAGTAGCATAAAAAAATCCGTTACTACTTATGCTACTGTGAAAATCTTTAAGATCATCAGTAATAGTTCACACGAAAACAACAACAGAAGTTTTTAAATTTTTTTAAAGTTAACCTACAAAATTGATAGAGCTTTAATTACTTACTTGGGGAAGAAAACTTGTCAGGGCTTTCAGATAACAGTCTCTCCCTCGCAATGTCTGCTACGGCGCCCAGCACTATGACGGGTCTGACGAAACCGGGCTGTTTCAGAACTACCCTCTCATAAGCTGGGAATTTGCTTATGCTATCCGATAATACAACTTCGTCCCAATGTTCCTGTAGGTTTATTCATAATACTCTTATAAAAAATATTGATATTAGAAATAAAATATGAGGGCGGCAACATTTTTAATGTTGGTAACAAGGTGTGCAGCGAGCTAGCGACAAACGTCTACCAACATTCGAACTACCCCCACTCGTAGTAACTACTATAAAAGGGCTTGCATTAGATTGGCGGGCATTCTAACTCGAAGTGTCGCCCGGTGCACACCTTGCACCCATAAATTATTGGTTATTGTCAATTAATTAAAAAAAAAAAATTATAATTTAGTTGAAAGTAATAAATAATCTCTGTGAGAATTGACTGTGGTTGTTTCTTTATGTAAACGATGGAAGACCAGAACCCGATAAATATGTTATTAGCGTAAGTGCATTTTTGTAAAAGTTACTCGCTCAGTAGTACAATGGTTTGAAACAAACAATTTATTACTCAACGGAAAAAAATAAAATATATTAAATTCACACTACCAAACGTAAAGCAGGTGAAAACCATTGTTAAACTAATAATGAGGAACTTGATCTGGTTGATAGTACCATTTTCTTAGGCATTACGTTAGATAGGTCTATCGAATAGAACGTTGAAATTGCCAGACTGGTCTATTTCAGTTATTTACACAGCATGTCATATGGTATTTTACTTTGGGGTAGTGCTGCTGATATCGATGCAATATTTGTGCTGCAGAAAAGGGCCGTTCGTGCGATTTACAATATGGGTCCAAGAGAGTCGCTAAGAGACAAATTCAAGGCAGTTAAGATAATGACAGTTCACTGCGTATATATATTAGAAAACTTGTTGTATGTACACAAAAACATAGCTTGTTATAAATTCTAGTAGGCTGCATAAGATTAACAACTCATTCAAGGGTAACTGTATAAGTTTCTATAATAAACTCCCACAAGACGTTCTAGAGATGTCATTTAATAAATTCAAAGTCTTCGTTAAAAGAAAGTTGATAGAAAAATCGTATTATAAGTTGCAAGATTACCTAGACGATAGAAACGCGTGGGAGTGAACGAACTGATCTATATAATAAATTTAAAATATATATTGTAATGATGATGATATAAAAAAAAGTACACCCGACTGAGTTTGTTGTGGGCTCTTTTCGGATCGGGACGCGAAGGAACTCTCGTAACTTTAGATTGTAAGTGGTTCTATAATGTTATCATCAGTCATTCATTTAAATATTATGTGAAAAAAAAATTGACAATTCATAAGTAATAGGCCTACTTGAATAAAGATATTTTGACTTTGTAATAAATACCTAAGGTAAGNTAACGTGCTCTCCGAGACACGGGGGTGAATCACACCGCCCACTTCCCAATTTCGGGCAAATATTGAGAAAATCTTAATAGAAAACTCAATATCGATTTCGAACTGGCCCGAGCCGGGACTCGAACCCAGGACCTCATGTCTGTACTCGAACATGCTAACCACTAGACCAATGAGGCAGTCTAATAATAAATACCTATTGAGCTCTATTTACTAAAACAGAATATTATGCCTTAACCTAGTGAAATTAGTGACAATTTATAGTATATCAGTGAATAAAAATTTATACTTAACGCAAACGTACACCCCCATACATACACGCAAACACGCAGTCCAATGAGCACGCATGCGCACACACACGCACTAACACACGTGAATTTCTATAAACACAAATAGTATTCAGAAAAAAACTCCATTTAAACTCTATGCTCTATTAATAAGATACAGATTACGTTATCAGTAAAAAAGTAACATTAAATAAATAAATATAAACTTTAACAAAAAATGAAACCGTTATATAACGATACGAAGAACACTATAAAAGAATACGCCATTATTTCTTACTTTTTAGAGCATATTCATGTATTTGTTAGTTTGTTTTGAAGGCGGTTCTTTTTTTGTTAAAATTTATAAATACTTTTTGATTTTTAGTGAATCTGAAGTAAACTAACAAATTTGTCTCAATATATGTACACCTAAAACGCGTTTCTCATATGAGATAACACCGTTTAAAGGAAACAACTTTAAGGTTAAAGTTACATTATTATCGCCACACCCGGGATCGAACCCGAAACTCTTATACCACCGCTTCACACATAATTCACCTTTCAAAAATTGCAAAGCAGCAACAAACGTAAGGTCATTGACATTTGATTACAGACAGTTATAGATTTTGCCAAAAATCACACTCTTACTGTAAGCCGTTGAGGAGTTCCATTGATCTTCATATGTAACTACAACTAGCACTTGACCATACCGAAGTTACGGTAGGCGACTCAAATATCTGGATAGCTTATAGAAGATTCTGCCGAGTATCGTTGATTTGCTCCTAAGAATTGAGGAGTTCCGTCACTTTGTCATGGATTCCAACATCAGAAACTAACCAAACTATCACAAAACAACCCTTGAAGTATATCCTTTCTAATAAAAAAAGAATCATCGAAATCGGTTGGCGTGCTCTTGAGTTATTCGTCCATTTGTCGCGCACATGCTTATGCAAATTTAACACTTATCCATTTTCTCATGGATGCCATCATCAGAACTGGTTTTCAAAAAAAATGGGACCCTATAACGAGCACCACCTTTTATTTAAAAAAAATCATCAAGATCGATTTACCCACTCGGGATACAAGAAAATACAGACGAATTGATAACATCCTCCTTTTTTTGAAGTCGGTTAAAAATGAAAAGTGTGTACAAAGTACACATGCCAGAAGTGAAATTTCTTTGGCAAACAAATTTTTATGTCTTGTTTATATTTATATTTATGAAAATCAAAGACTTTAGATATCCGTGACTTCGAGGAAGAGAACAAGGAAGATATGTTAGAAATTTAATTATGATTGTAATATTAAAAGTTCCAAAAATTGATACAAATAATTTATCGAAACCTCAAATGACGAATTGTAAATAAAAATGTGCATAAAAAACGATGCACAATTTCGTGACGCTAATCACGCGTTTCATCCGTTAAAAAAATTACACACATGCGTCTAAAGAAAATTTTGCATTCATAATAATGAGACGAATGTAAAACTTTGGCAAGAGGATAATTGTAGGATTCAGTAATTAACTCCCACCATGCCTTGATGTATGAGTGGAGGGGGGCACGAACAGCACAAACAGAACCACGAACATAACAAACACTGTATTATGCTTTCTATCACATTTTAGCAATTTATGTGAGTCTCTTTTTACTGTCTTCTTTCAAATAACAATGATGCAAAATAAGTTATCACTTAAAAAAATTCAAATTATAAATCATTTAGAGACCTTTCCCAGACTCTTGCTCCTTCTGTGTGTGGATCTTCTCCGCCTGAAGAAGTTGTGTTTGACGTCGTTCCCTGACATCTCCTTCTTGGTGGCGTTGAACTGCGCCGTCGCCAGCTCCTCAGCCCGAGCCTTGTTTGGTATTGTGCCTTTTTGAACTTCCTGATTGTTGCGACCTGGAACGTCATATTCTATTATAATTTCTTATTTACTTTCTGTAATGACACAGTTCTTCTGGAATATTCAGTACACATATTTATATATCTGTCATTCCACCGAAACCACGTGGCGTAGCTAGTAAACTAATAAAATTCTATAAAACATCTATACAGTTTGTTTGCGTTAAAAATGCAGTGAGTCATCATTCTAGCCCCGTCTTCTTTAACTGATCACTGTAAACATGACCTTGTAATCTGAAAAGATTTCGTTAGGGGCGGGGACTCACTGCATAACTAAACGCGAACAAACTGTAGTTAATCATTGTAAATAACAAGCGAAACTGCTTAATAAATGTTTGAATATTGTAATCATGTTAATTATGCGACTGATAACAAGCATGCCGGCGTTATATTAGCACTAACATATCCCCATATTTGACAGGATCGGGAACTACGCGGGAAACACGTAGAACACAAACACTATCAGTTCCTTCACCCTCACATTGTAATGGCCCGATATTGACACTCGCGTAAGAGATCAGCAACAAGAGACGGCTTAATGTGCTCAAAAGTGCACAGAGGATTAAACACATCGATAAAGTAATAGTTAACAGTTATTTATCGGAATCATGGTTAACCTTGTTTAATTATGGAGGAAGTTCAATAACTATTGTCGTCTGTTGGCCAATTAGATTATAAATAGTGTTGTCATCACCAAGGTCACAAGGGTCAATAATTTGGAATCTCACCTATCCGGTATACGTGCCAGGCGCCCACTGTTCCGTTGTGCAGAGTGTCCAGCACGTGGAATACGTCGCCACAGCGAAACGACATCTCACCCTCCGTCGGCTCCGTATAATGAAAGTGTGTCTTGATATGGAATGAATCACCCGCTGGGAACATTGTAAAATTATTCATAAATATATTTTTCACAAATAGTTTCGCTTTAGAAGTAAAAACCATTTATGAACCAATGTAAAATAGTTCATGAATGTATTGTTCCTCAAATGGTTTTGTATTTGAAGTAAGACCATTCATGAACCACTGTAAAATAGTTCATAGATATTTTTATTTTTTCACAAACGGTTTTGGCTTTAGAAGTAAAAACATTTATAAACCAATGTATAATAATTCGTGTATATATTGTTTCACAAATGGTTATGGCTTAAGAAATAAAATCGTTTATTAAACAATGTATAATAATTCATGAATATATTGTTTCACAATTGGAATTGCTTTAGAAGTAAGACCATTTATGAATCAATGTAAAATAATTCAGAAATATATTCTTTCACAAACGGTTTTGGCTCTAGAAGTAAAACCATTTAAAAACCAATGTATAATAATTCGTGCATATATTATTTCACAAATGGATTTGATAAAGAAGGAAGACCATTTATGAACCAATGTTAAATGGTTCATGAATGTATTGTTCCACAAATGGTTTTGTTTTTGAAGTAAGACCATTCATGAACCGCTGTAAAATAATTCATAAATATTTTCATTTTTTCACAAACGGTTTTGGCTTTAGAAGTAAAACCATTTAAAAACCAATGTATAATAATTCCTGCATATATCGTTTTACAAATGGATTTGATTAAGAAGTAAGACCATTTATGAACCAATGTAAAATAATTTATAAATGTATTGTTTCATAAATTGTTTTAGCTTGAATAGTAAAACAGTTTATGAAACAATCTAAAATAATTCATGAAAACATTGTTTCATAAATGGTTTTATTTTTAATTGAAAACCATTAAAATTAACAAATTACTAGCCTTATCATTTTAAAATATATTACTGCTGTTAGTTATGACGATAAAGAATATTCTTAAAGGTTAAATTTACGCCATTTAAGTCATTTACAAATTCCTAACAGTGTCATCTAAATAAACAGAAATTTCAAATCGTTCTATTAAGAGAAATCGCGGAAAATCCACAACAGGTGACGATAATGCACTAAACGACTATATTCTATCTATTTCTATATCTCCGTCTCAATTTCCATTCGACTAATTTCTTAACGTTCTCGTCACGCATTCATCAGCTAGCTCCTCGGGTCGAGCGAATCTAAATAGTTTAGCATCAAAAAAGTTACAAGTGGAGTGTATTAACGGATTATACTGACGCATCTGTCCACTGGCGACGGCGTTGTACTCGTCCGGCGAATGCTGTACGATGAGGTCGATGCGCTCCTGCAGGCTCAGCAGGAACAGAACCGCCTCCTCCCTCGTCACGCCCTTCATCTCCATGTCGTTCACCTGCCATATAACAAACGAAATATAAAGCGAGGTCATCAGCATCACACGCAGCTTCACTGCGGTTTGGATTGGTTATTCTAGAATTGCTCCAGGGACGTACAGGTTTCCTCACGATATTAATCCTACTTTAAAAAGTATATTGACCAATTTTAAATAACAAATAGGCACCTTGGTTTTACAAAGAAATCGAACTCATGTCTATTAACAATACTTATATTATGCTTTACCCTATTATGGACTTCTCGAAAGGAATACCCTCATGATGACTCAATAAATGTTTGTTTTTCATAATTGGTTTTAAAAGTAAAACCATTCATGAACCAATGCAAAATTGTTCATAAATAGATTGTTTCATAAATGGTTTTGCTTTATAAGTAAAACTGTTTATGAACCAACGTAAAATAAGTCATAAATATATTGTTTCACAAATGGTTTTGCTTTCTAAGTAAAACTGTTTATGAACCAACGTAAAATAAGTCATAAATATATTGTTTCACAAATGGTTCTGCTTTGGAAGTAAAACAATTTATGAACCAACGTAAAATAATTCATAAATATATTGTTTCACAAATGGTTTTGCTTTATAAGTAAAACTGTTTATGAACCAACGTAAAATAAGTCATAAATATATTGTTTCACAAATGGTTTTGCTTTGGAAGTACAACAATTTATGAACCAATATAAAGTAATTCGTAAATATATTGTTCACACATGACTTTGCTTTGGAAGTAAAACCGTTTATGAACCAATATAAAATAATTCATAAATAATTTGTTTCACAGATGGTTTTGCTTTGAAAGTAACACCGTTTATGAACCAATTCATAAATTGCTTTACAAATGGTTTTGCTTTGAAAGTAAAAACATTTATGTACCCTTGTAATATAATGCAAAAGTAATTCAAATGTAAGTAGTAGCCCATTGACGTCCCACTGCTGGAAACAAGCTACAGATGGGAGAGAGGGTTGTTACAGCCACGCTATTTTACTGCAGGTACTGTAATCTGCCAAAGATTACTCTTGTCCAGGATTGCTCCAAGGATATAGGGATACATAAAAGTATATCGATGAATTTTAAACAACAATAATCCCCGTAGGTTTTAGAACGAGACCTGGGCAGGATTCAAACCCGTGACTCTTAAGAATCCATGTACTCTTGACAACTTTGTACCTCTATGGAAATCCATTAACCTCTCCTTAAGCACACACACAGAACACATCAATTTTAAAATAAAATCTATTAAAAAAAAAAGTGTATGAGTTAATGTTAGTGTGTACTGAACCATACTATGCGTGTGTCTGCGTGTCTTTGGGCAAGTGTGTCTTTCATGATCATTATTCCTTCACCTTAAGTATTTTGTCAGCTGGTTGTAGACCCTGTAAAGCTGCAGGACTGGTGGGTTGGACTCCGGATACGAACACCCCGGACCTGTTCCCTCCACAAAGCCTCAGTCCAACAGAGCCTTCTTTTTGGAAACTGATTAGTCTAGGTTCACTCCTGGAAATAACAAAATTGCTTGTCTGTAAAGTCCAACGATAAAAGTAATAACGTCAAGAGAAAAAATTGATGAAAGCTCTTATGCCGATCGCGCCTCTCTATCGTCAGTATCTCAGGGGGAACGTGATGACTATGAGCTGATGGAAAAGGCTCAGAAAAATAACGAATATTGATAATTACATTTGAAAATGGCTTTTATAGAAAAGGAAAATACTTACGGAGGCTTATTCCTTTGATTGGTCATTCCGTCCTCTTCATAGAGCTGCCTTCGACTGCTGTAGTAATCTAAAATCAGATAGAATGTATTCTACTGGAATATATACTCACTCACATTATTAAAAAAAATGTCTGTCTCGTTATACTTTGCGATAAGGTGGATTAGATGAAAAATGATGATACAGTCCAAGAAGGTAACGCATTAACGTGGTAAAGTGTTTTTTATTAGCGTTTGACTGCAATCTCACCAGTTGCCAAGTGATGATACAGTCTAAGAAGGTAGCGTATTATCTTGGTAAAAGGTTTTTTTATTAGGCGAGCGCTTGACTGCAATCTCACCAGTTGCCAAGTGATGATACAGTCTAAGAAGGTAGCGTATTATCTTGGTAAAAGGTTTTTTTATTAGGTGAGCGCTTGACTGCAATCTCACCAGTTGCTAAGTGATGATACAGTCCAAGAAGGTAGCGTATTAACCTTGTAAGAGGTAATTTACCTCTTAAAAGTGTCTATATCACAGAATTGTAAAGGACCTTCGCTGGTAACTGGTCTCCCATCAGTCTAGATGTAGAAAATTCTATTTCCTAAGTATCAGTCGAACTCAGGACCTTTGCTAGTTAAGTCAGTGAGTTAACAATATGTCTTTCTCACCATCATTCCTTGGTGGTGGTGGTCTTGGAGGCTGTTCATCATGAGACATCGGTCCTCGTCTATTGTCAGCTCCTCTCACTGGCGCAGC
Source organism: Elymnias hypermnestra (assembly GCA_015832385.1). Taxonomy (NCBI): domain Eukaryota; kingdom Metazoa; phylum Arthropoda; class Insecta; order Lepidoptera; family Nymphalidae; genus Elymnias; species Elymnias hypermnestra. The sequence goes on from JACTOM010000917.1 coordinate 494,952, forward strand.
CACGTATAAGTTTTGTCCACTGCTGGAGTACGGGGAAGACATTGCCTCCCCACTGTTGGGATATGTGTTGTGTGGTGTTGCTTCTATAAAGACAGATCAAATCCTCATAAGTCAGTTAAAGACAAGAGAAATTTCCAAAATTGTCTACATATTCTCGTGTCAAAAACTTATTCAAATCGGTAATAATGACGTTGTGACACCACGACAATGACAACTGTTTTATGACACTGCAAGTTTATTATTATTACTGAGAAATATAAATAACATTTAGTAAGTAAGTAAGTAAGTAGCAGCCCATTAACGTCCCACTGCTGGGCACAGGCCTCCTCACTCATATGAGAGAAGGTTTTACTGGTGTGAAATTCTGGAAACAATCAAAAGCACGAAACAAATGTAAGACATTTGCCGCCAAAACAGCCTGTATATGACAAATGCGACTGGCAAACGTTCGTTAGGCAACGAGTAAGCGTTCAATGGACGTTTCTATATTTACATTTCTTTTTAGATTTATTAACAAAATATTTCTCATTCTATTTTCTAGAATTATCTTTTTCTAATAAAAACTATAGTGTAGTAAGTATTATTAAAAAAATTATACGAACACGATATATAAATTGATTTAAACGGATTGTTAGATTTCAAATGGTATTCCTGTGAAATAAGCTTTTTTTGAATTGTGTCACTGTTCTGGTAAAACAGCGATATGATTTGACGGCACGTGAAGGCTTTATTGCATTTAAATAATGCTTACCTAAACTGCTGTAATTGTTCTGGTAATTTCCATTGGTGACAGTTTCCTCCCTAATCAGTTCCCTGGTGATGACCAAGTTGAGGCGGTCCTTACAGGACTCCACCAGTTTCCTTGCTTCTTTTAATGTCATTGCGTCAGTCACTGACGTGTTGTTAATACGTGTAATAACGTCCCCTTCACAGAGACCCTGGCCAGCTTGATTGAGCTGTTCCCTCGCCCTCATGGTCAGCTCTTTCACGTATATCTTACATCCCAGGACTATACCGAAGTCTGTATTCAAAAAAAACATGGAATTATGAAGTTTTTGCGTGACTATCTTAACCAAATTTAAGGCAGTTAATAGCTCCTATCGACTTCCTCAGTTCCTTTAAAGCCTTATAGCTGAGACATTCTACCTTGCTTCTATGCGCTTCATGCTGGATTCCTCACGATGTTTTCGTTTTCCAAAAATCACATTTAACCTTTTCGGTATAAATATTAAAAATTACGATCCCAACGGGGATACCAAAAGACCTGGGGTCTGGACCGATTTTGATAGGACTTTCAATAGCAGATAACTGAAAAGAACTGAAGTCTGTAATAAAGAACCATACCATAGGCCACTTGTGTGGGTGATTAAGTGGTTAATTGCTTTTTGTACACGATAGTTTATGCAATAAAAATGTGTTGGTAAGCACATAACTCAACAACGCCTGGGTCAAATTTGACAATTCTTTTTTTTTTAATGTTCGTTGAAGTCCAAGAAGGAGGAGAAAAGTTCGAATAATTGCAGGAGAAACCCTAGAAACAGCCCTTTTCTGTTTCCCATCCAAACGTTTTATAACTATAATGTTGTCAATTTGACCTTTATTGCTATTCAATAAAGTTCTTAATAAATTACAAGTACTCACTGTTGTCTAAGCAATGTAGGTGTGTTCCTAACGCCAAAGAGTCAATTTGCACTTTATTACGGCTGCATACAGTTCAAAATCAATTGAATAGTCACAACCCGACCAAATTCAATAGTCACAAAATGTAAGAGCTATAGACATTAAGTACTGCTGTAATGTCATTTCGAAAATATGTGGGGTATAATGGTATAGCAATAGTTACATACCTTCCTTTTTACCATTCCTGGTAAGTGCTAGCTTGATAGTCGTGGGTGCTGTGGAGGGAGGGGCGGGGGCTCTCCGTCGTACCACCAGGGACACCGTGGCTCCCGACTCCCTGAGAACCTGTACTGCTCTCGCGTACTCCACATTCTCCAAATGAACTCCATTTACAGACACAATCCTATCGTTCACTCTACAAATAAAGAGAGGGTTTCATTATACAAAATCTGACGTCACAATTTGGTGCTGTAGCTACATATCTATTACCGCCACCTGGAATTCCATTTCACCACAAGATAGCTAAAGGATCGAAGGATTTATTACGTTAAATAAGGAATGTAACATATCACGTGCGGCGGTGGGGGAAGACGTTTTTCGGTTAGCACTGGTTCAGAAAGTTGATTCTTACGCCAAGAAACTCAGTAGTTAACTCTTTTAAATGTCTTTTATATATGATAAAATCATTTAACATATGAATCTAGACTCACATTCAAGCATAAACGATAGTACTAATAACACCTTTGATGATGGGCGGAAAAAATCTATTCTGAATGAAAAAAAAATCATATTTTGAAAAGGTTTCGTTACTCTTCATCGTGTTAGTACACATAAATGAATCAAAAGATTCATAAAAAATATTGTACTTAACTAAAAAAAAAAAAACAACTATGAAACACAATCAGTTGACACTCGGGTTAACGAACGCACACACAGTTGTTTCTTTTACAAGCACACCGGTGCCAGCGGTGTGCGTTCGTTGACCCGAGCATCATCTATTTGCGTTTCATTGCTGGTTTTTTTTTATGAAACTTTCATTTCATTTAGCTGTACTAACACGATAGAGCGTAAATAATGCTGATAACACGTTTTAATCAAGATCGATTTCTTTCCTTCCCGTCATCAAAGATGTCATTAGTACTATCATCAGTCTTCGTTTTCAGCAGCGGTCTCCTAACACCTTGTGTGTACATTGTAAAGCTGAAAGGTCTGTAAAAGTAATAAATAAATAAATCATTTATTCAGCCAATAGAAAAAAAAGAAAGTAGCTTAAATATACATGGAATGTAAAAAAAAAACAAAACAAAATTAAATTATCTATATCCTACATACATATTGGCTGAAAAGGGCGTTGCCTCAGCTTTGATGCTGCAGTCGGGAGACTGTAGCGCTGATTTTCAGGCATAACCCCATGGTTAACATCACATTACGTACAATGTACGTATTTTTATGTAATGTAAAAAGGTGGTTGAAGTTAACATACTGTAGTTTGTCTTCAGCTGGTCCACCCCGTAGTACGTCTGATACAGCGATGGAGGGGTCTCCGCTGGCGAAGTGGGGGTTGTCCCTACCCCCCGACACTGCGATGCCGAAGCCGTACCCTGGGACACGGTTTAGTCGCACCCTGTGAGTCTCCCAACCTGAGTTGCGTTCAGTTGTCTGAAATAGAAAAAGAAATAAATATAAAAATCTCCTGTGCAATTTCCACATGGTAGAAGTGTAATGGTGGTGAATGTAAAGTGACGGCAAGAGGGTAATTGTAGGTTTTAGTAAAGATTTAATGTTACATCCCACCATGCCTTAGTAGACACGAGTGGACTGTATAAAGCTTTCCATCTCATTCTCTATCTCTTTTACTGTCGCTTTTTTGTTTCATCGGCTTTGAAACCCCAATTATGCTAAAGAAGTTTCCACTTCTAAGAGAAAATGAGTCCCTATTCCCTTTATTACATTATCTATTAAAGTATTAAAGAAAAAATTACGAAAGTTGCGTGGCGTATTAAACAACAGACCCGTAATCCGAACGGGGTCACCAAAAGACCCTGTTCATTTGTATGAAAATCTGAAATTGTGTCATTAGAACATTACGTGACTATTACAAAAAATATGAAGAAATTAGCTCTTCTTATACTCAAGTTATTAAATTAAAAGCCATATATTTACAAAAGATGGAATATATGAAAATGATATTGAAAGGGGAGTGAATGCAGGGAATATGGTAAATGGTGCTCTGCATGCCTTTATGAATAGCCAGATGGTGTCTCAAAGTGCTAGACTGGCTGTGCATGCTGGAGTGTTGGTGCCAACACTTATGTAAGGTAGAGATGAGAGCGTTGAGAAGCATGAATGGACTAAAACTGAGTGACAGAGTAAGAAATAGTGTGATAAGAGAACGTTGTGGTATAAAAGAAGACGTAGTGACTAAAATTGAGAAAGGTATGCTTAGATGGTTTGGGCATGTAGAGAGAATGAATGAAAGGAGACTGACAAAAAGGATTTATGAGTCAAGAGTGAATGCGAAAGTTGGAAGGGGAAGACCAAGGCGAACGTTCCTGGACCAAATCCAGGACATTTTAAATAACGGCCAGGTCAAGAGTACTCTAAACCGACGAACTTGTATGAAAGGTTTAATGAGAATGAAAGAAGCGAAGGAGATATGCAAGGATCGTGGCAAGTGGAAGGACGTGATCTCTGCCTACCCGGAATGGAATGAGGCGTGATGCTATGTATGTATATGGGAGATTCCAATTCCCCTGCTTGGGGCCCTGTGTGAGTGTCCAACCTCAGTTAAATTTCAGCACAGATATCTTTGTTTTCGCGACGTAGACGCTTACTAAGGACATGCTTTTCCATATTCCAACAAACACTAGTACATTGTACGTAATGTGATGTTGTTATGCAATTTCAATTCCCCCGCTTCGGGTCTTCGGGTGTTAGGTTAAATAAAGCGACTTTCGTAATGGACAAGACACTAAAGTTTACTACGTTCTGATTGGAAATTGTTTAAAGTTAATTAAATTAGCAAACATGTGAAAGTGATATTGAAAGGAGAGTTAATGCAGGGAGGCTGGTAAATGGTGCTCTGCATGCCTTTATGAATAGCCAGATGTCTCAAAGGGTTAGACTGGCTGTGCATGCAGGAGTGTTGGTGCCAACACTTATGTATGGTAGTGAAACACATAAAAGTAAAATAAATTATGGATTGAAACTGAGTGATAAAGTAAGAAATAGTGTGATAAGAGAACGTTGTGGTATAAAAGAAGATGTAGTGACTAAAGTTGAGAAAGGAAACGCGTGGATGTTTTGGCCACAAAAGTTTTTATGGGTCAAGAGCGAATGGGAAAGTTGGACGGGAAAAACCAAGGCAAACGTTACTGGGCCAAATCCAGGACCGACGAACTGAAGGTTTAATGAGAATGAAAGAAGCGAAGGAGATATGCAAGGACCGTGGCCAATGGAAGGAAGTGGTATCTGCCTACCGCGAAGGGAATGAGGCGTGATGCTATACATGTATGTAATTAGCAAATATATGCAATTATCTCTTAATAATCTATAAAAGAGTGCAATTAACACAACAAAGAGAAAGTAATGACCATAAGAGCCAGAAGCTTTGTGGGACAAGCCTAATATGAATAGCATTGTAATGGGATATTCAAAAAGGACAATTTCCACAATGAGATATGGTAACAAAAGAACCTGTTTATACTGTTTCGTATTACTAGAGGACACCCTTTGAGTACTGCAATATTAAACCTAACTACATTCACTGTAGCTTAATATAACTCTGTTTATACAGTCCAAATAACTCATTCTTTTAAAATATTGTATCTAAAACGTAGCCTTATAACACTTTAAAAATATTTAATACAAAGAGCTCGGAAAAAATTAAGTTCCAACTATAATCGTGTATATGTTCATAGTAGCTGATATTATAAGAAAAAATATAGACGAAATTCTATTCTGAAAAAACAGCAGGCCGCGTGCGTTCGTTGACCCGGGCGTCAGCTGTTTGTTTCGTTGTTGATTTGTTTTATTAAAGTTATATATTATTATTTAGGAAAATTTCATTTCATTTGGCTGTAACATGATGAAGCGTAAATCATTCTTATAAATAGTGAATTATTTTAATCAGAATCAATAAAATTGTTTTATTTGGATCATCTCACAATATGTGCAATAAAAACAAATGGAAGCGATGAATCTGCAGAAGTTGAAACTGTATTGCAGTGATCAACACTCTTCTTTGCGATGTATTTACANTGTGTGTGTGTGTGTGTGTGTGTGTGTGTGTGTGTGTGTGTGTGTGTGTGTGTGTGTGTGTGTGTGTGTGTGTGTGTGTGTGTGTGTGTGTGTGGAAATTGTGGTGATAAAATTATAAACGGACTTAAATAAGTCTTCAGTTTTCTCATAGTTAAGCGTAAATAGATATTCAATGCAATTTTCCCTGCACTTAGTTTTTGAATATTTCAATCCCATCATCAAAGATTTCATTAGTCTGTCTTTGTATTTGGAAGCGGTTTCCTAACACCTTGTATAATACAATGTGACCATCATCATGCTTTTCGGTTGGAGAAAACATCGTGACGAAACTTTCCTTTCCTGGGGTTATGTGTAGCCTTAGCAGCCAACAGTAGAGCAGCGTGGTGGGTTTATTCTCTATAAAAACTCTTTCCTTTAAGTGAGGGTGCACATGCCCAGCAGTAGGACGTTAATAGGCTCATTTAACCTAATTTATTTATCATCTGTCTTCATATTCGGAAGCGGTCTCCTAATAACTTCTATATAAGTTTAGGGGATACATAGAAATGTAGTTTAGTCATTCCCTGTTATATTGTTGTACAGTTGACCTCGGTGTATTGGCGAAAGATAAATCCACGTTGCATAAAAAACTCTTTGTTAGCGTTAAGTTACGGCACGTCTTCTAATCTAGTTAGAGATCCTATTACATACTTAATGAATAACTCGCTGGACTATATGTAAATACAGTATTAAGATCATCCATTCAGCGAGATATAAATATCTACAGAAAATATCTATCTAATCGTACTTAATAGCGGTTCCAAAATAACTGGTTCGTAGCGGTTAAAACCTGTATAGACAGTTCTGTAGTTTCCAAAAAATGTAGTTTGTAGTATTTAAAGTCTGTTCTAAAATAACCGGTTTTCAGCGGTTAAAACCAATTTTGCCAGTTCTGTACTTTCCAATAAACTTTGTTCGTAGTTCGCAGTATTTAAGGTGTTACGAAATAATCGGTTCTTACTGCTTAAAACCGGTTTTGCCAGTTCTACAGTTTCCAATAAATATCTTGAAATCTCCTATGAATGAGGAAGCCTGTACCCAATAATGGGACTTTAATAAGCTGCTTCTCACGTTGTATTACTCTAATTTTATGTGTTTGTTTAGAAGAATACTTCTGAGAGACTATAGGATATAACACGACATTCCTAAATCGCTGACGCGAAGAATTTTGATGGATTCCTTATCGATGTAACTGGAACTATGAGTCAGACGCTACGTGTGGCATTTGATTTGAGAGGCTCATTATGCTCATATAACTGTTTCAAGAACTACGTAACATAACATCATTTAGAAATATTTACAATTACTAGTAGTCAAGTGATCGGAATTCGGCCATAATTTATTTAAATTATAAGTTTGAACATTATTAAGGTTCTATTGTCAAAGGCTATAACTCAAAAGAAGTTGTTGCAATAATCTATTCGTACAGAAATGAGTCCCTTATATCCCTTTGTCATGGCGTTTGTTATTATGATGTTAGAGTCAGGGGAAGGTTCGTATGAAAGAAATAACTAAGTTACATATAATATTCTAAATTCTAAGTATAAACACCATAGTAATCTTTCTAATGTAACCTTCTTAGTGTTTTTGACAATAGACACTTTTCTAATGTAACCTCATTTGTGCTTTTGACAATATAAACTTTACTAATGTAACCTTCTTAGTGTTTCTGACAATATAAATCTATCTAATGTAAGCTTCTTAGTGTTTTTGACAATATAAACTTTTGTAATGTAATCTTCTTAGTGTTTTTGACAATATAAATTTATCTAATGTAACCTTCTTAGTGTTTTTGACACTATTAACTTTTCTAATTTAACCGTCTTAGTGTTTTTGACAATATAAACTATTCTAATGTAACCTTCTTAGTGTTTTTGACAATATAAACTTTTCTAATGTAACCTTCTTATTGTTTTTGACAATGTAAACTTTTCTAATGTAACCTTCTTATTGTTTTTGATAATTTAAACTTTTCTAATGTAACCTCCTTAGTGCTTTTAACAATATAAACTTTCCTATTAGGTTACATTCAACAAACTAGGTCATCGTTTCCTTTTTAAACATATACATGGTGATATTAATAAGCATATCATTAGAACAAAAGATAGTACAGTAATAAATTATCTTTGAAACTCTCGTACAATATTAGGATTTTATATTTGTTTCTTTATACCTATTGGCCAATATATAAAGACAGACTCACATTTAAATGAAGGTACAAGTAAGTAATTGGAGTATTTATACCGTAAATATAGGTAGGAGTATAAAATAATAGCCTTTTAATAAAGTATTGCATCAGGCAATTATTTATATATTCTTAGGGTCAACCCACGCTGATTTCAAGATGATTCTGTAGGTGGTAAACATCAATCTTTGTTACGTAAATAATTAGCATTTTAAAATCTGGAAAAATTTAGAAAATGTCCATACATATATACAATAAATCAATTCAAAAATAATATATATTCACGTAGGCTTTGAATCACTATTCTTTCCAATATACCACTGATAATGGTGTCAAAGAAAGTCATAACTTCTAAAGCTACGAGGACTCTTTCGCGCATTATTCTTAGAAGCAACCACACCAAACTCATTCGAGTGTTATATGATTTTCAATGAACTTTCTTTCAAGAAAGCTTTTAAGTTTATAAACTGTGTTAATTTCTTCAGATGTACTAGATTCAATGACAATTGAATAAAGGAAGGAAAAAGTACAAAAAAAATCCTTTGCCAAGGAATTGTATAAAAAACAAAGAATATTTTAATTTGTTGTTAATAATAAAAGAAAGTATCTTTTAAAAAAAAGAGTAACTACTGTGTTTTATACCAGTTTCTCCTAAGTGGAATCAACTTACTAAACCGGTGGTAGATTTGTTACTAACGGACAATCAAATGACCAAAAGAGCTCTTTAATACCACTGGAAGTTTTATTTGTTTGCTGCTGGAAATGCTTTATGCACGCCGGATGAAGTGTAAACTTACATCCGGGAGTGTGGGACTCGGTGGTCGTACCAGGATACCAACTAAAACCCCGCGGAACTCTCTTCTTCCAGTTGTTGGTGTCCAGATGTCCGTTGACGCAATCAGCTCTGGCGCCCTTCTAGCCCCCCCCCCCCCCTCCTCCGGCGATAGGGAGTAGCGTCTGCCATAACCTCCCTTTGCCTGTTTAGTGACTCCTTCTACCATCGCCAATCATAGGGCCCAAAATGCTGAGGAGTGAGAGGTCACTCGCAATCAGCGATGTCAAGATGTGACGCTGGGGTCCCCAAGAATGACAATTTGCTACTGTGTGGTGCGCAGTATCAACGGCTGCCCCACTAATACGACAAGCAGGCGTCTCTTCGAAGGCTACTTGCCGAAGCAACCATGTCCAGTTAGCACCTGCACCAACCTGTAGGTTAGCGTACCGTGCCCCATGACAAGCCAATCTTCCAAGAATGGACGCACCACTGCAACCGTGGCCACAGATGGAGACCCGAGGTCCTCCTTAAACCCTTCAATCAGGACCCTGTCGGATAGGTTCCTGATTCTCTGGACCTCTTCCTGCTTAAAAGAGGTAACTACTGGGTTTCTTATCGGTTTCATTTCGCAGTCGATTCAACTTCCTAAACCAGTGGTGGGTTTGTTACCAACGGACATATTAATGACGTTTTACATGCATCTAAACATTTTGATGTAAATTAATAAAAGTATTCTTAAATGGGTAATTACTGAGTTTCATCTCAGTTCCTTGTTGATGAAATCAACTCCCTAAACCAGGGGTAGATTTGTTACCACTGAACAGGCCCTTAACTATTCAAAAGAGCATTTTAATCCCACTTTAATCATGGATATTTTGATGTTTTATTGGTTTCCAAAAAAGGAGGAGGTTATCAATTCGTCAATATTTTATTTTGTTTGTTACCTCATATCTTCCGATCTTGATGCTTTTTTTATAGGTAGTGCTCGTCATAGGGTCCCATTTTTTTAAATCCAGTTCTGATGATGGCATCCATGAGAAAACCGGCTAAGTGGTAAATTTGCAATAAGCATGTGCTTGACAAATGGACGAATAACTCAAGATCACGCCAACCGATTTCGATGATTCTTTTTTTATCGGAAAGTATATATTTCAAGGGTTGTTTTATGATAGTTTGGTTAGGTTCTGATGATGGAATCCATGACAAAGTGACGGAACTCTTCAATTCTTAGGAGCAAATCAACGATACTCCTCAGAATCTTTTATAGTCTATCCGGATATTTGAGTCACCTACCGTAACTTCGATATGGTCAAGTGATTGTCGTAGTTAAATATGAAGATCAATGGAACTCCTCAACGGTTTACAGTGAGGGTGCGATTTATGGCAGAATATATAACTGCCTGAAATCAAATGGCAATGAGCTTACGTTTGTTGGTGCATTGCAATATTAATAAGGTGGATTAAGTGCGAAGCGGTGGTAGCAGAGTTGGGGAGGGGGGAGAAGGAAACTTTTACGTATTAGTGTAGCGCTCGATTACAAGGTTGCGGGTTCGACCCCGGGTGTGGCGATATCAATGTAAACTTCACGTTACGTGACGCAGATTCCAAACATAAGAATACGAAGAACTGTAATATATCTTGAAAAAGAGTAACTACTGAGTTTCGTCTCAGTTTCTTCTCGATAAATTCAACTTCAGTGATAGATATAAAAATCAAATCAAAATCAAAAATATCTTTATTCAAGTAGGCATATTACAGCACTTTTGAATCGTCAAATTATATTTTTTTTCCACACTCTGATTCTAATATACATCTGATGACGGTACTCAAGATCGGCTTAAAATCTAAAGTTACGAGGGTTCCTTCGCGCCCTGATCCGAGAAGAACCCACAACAAACTCAGTCGGGTTTTTTTTTTACCATCATCATTACAATAACATATTAGTTTACTATATTTTAATTAAAATTAGAGCAATTCGTTCACTCCCAGGCGTTTCTATCGTCTAGGTAATCTTGCAACTTATAATACGATTTTTCTATCAACTTTCTTTTAATAAAGACTTTGAATTTATTAATTGACATCTTTAGAACGTCTTGTGGGAGTTTATTATAGAAACGTATACAGTTACCCTTAAATGAGTTGTTAATATATTAACGATGATTCAATGGAGCTTCCGCCTATTTGAATAAAGGTAATTTGATTGCTATTTTGATTAATAAGAAACAATTAAGATGTAATTTTCCTCTTACAAGGTTTCAGCGTTGTCTTAGACTGTATCATCTAACGTATAGCTTTGATAAATCAATATATTTTTGAGTTATGACAGTTTTATTGCAAAGATACAGTGATGATCGTTTATTTTAATGGTAAACCTACACCCATACGTGTGTTGGAGAGAAGGGCGTTAGATTATTCACAAGTCAGCCATCGACAATGCATGCAGAGGTCAAAAACATTGACTCACCAAGAAAAATGCATGTAATCCGGTTAGCCAAAGCCTGTAGGTACTTGAAACACATTAGCAACAGCTAAAGTAACTAATTTTGTTAAATATTTGTCTAATTAACGGTTACCTTACTTTCAAATATATATAAAGCATAGAAGTGTTCGTTAAAACATTAATAAATCAAAACCGTTTTCGCGACATTTTCTATTACGTAGTTTAAAATAAAATGGCCTTCGCTATGTGTTCGCTTATATCTTTTAAAATAACCAACGGATTTTAATGCAGTTTACAACCATAGATAGAGTGATTCAAGAGGAAGGTTTACATGTATAATAAATACATTTTTATAGTAAATAAAAGCCGAAAATTCAAAGATTTGTAATGTGATATAACAAACATATTTCTCTGCGCTTTAAACGCAAATGCTGGCTAATCCTTACGAAATAGATCAAATTAATTTAATATAGAATTGTATATCATAAAAAGGCTGATAAAAAAGTCCCAAATTGTATATATTTATCTCTAAAGGATAACCCACAGTAACCATTTTTATCTTTAACATATTACAAAAAAATTGTATCATTTACCAAGCCATTTTATACATTACAGTATTATTCGTTATAAAATTAAATATATTGGATACATTGCATATTTCATGTAGATGAAAACTGCCTTTAAGAGGATTTCATTAAATTGGATATCTTTGAAGATATAAGAGATATAAAGAGCGGAGGCACAGCGGCAGTTACAGGTCAGCATCAAATAGTTATGTTCGTATACAAGGTATTAGGAGACCGCATACGAAAACGAAGACAGATGATAGTACTAATCAGACCTTTGATGATGGGACGGAAAGAAAATCGATCCTAATTTTAAAAAAAAACATATTTTTAAAACGTTATATTAGAATTATTTACGCTACATCATATTAGTATAGCAAAATGTTAGAAAAGTACATAATTGTACTAGAAAAACTCCATAACGAAAAACAAACAGCTGATGCTCGGGTCAAGGAACGCACGTGGCCGACGCCGGTGTGCGTGTAGAAGAAACGAATAAATTGAGCGTATGTGCGAAAAACCGCCAGTTGCGTTGCGTGCGTTCGTTGACACGAGCGTGAACTGATTTTAGATTTTGTGTTTCATATCATAGCCGATGGTCTGAGCGGATGGCCTGATGTCGACGAGGTCCGAAGAGTCAGAACCCTGGCCGACCAGACTCTGGTCAAAAAATGGAGCGATAATCTCGGATCCCTAGTAGCGGGCATGGCCACTGTGGCGGCGATCCGTCCTCACCTGGAACAAAGACTTTCCAGGGAGCATGGGACGCTTTCCTACAGATTGGTGCAAGTTCTGACCGTACATGGTTGCTTCGGACAGTTCTTGCACCAAATTGGGTGGGGTCACCCGCTTGTCATGAGTGTGGCGCAGCTTTCGGTTCTCGCTGAAGGAAGCCCACGAGAGAGAGGGAGAATGCAATGTATGCTCCCCCTCATCGCTGAAGGAGGCGGAATACAAAGCGGAGCATGTTTGCGCATCTCCTCCTGCCTCTGAGAATCCTCCGTCAGACGCATCTGGGACACCAGGGCAGAATGCGAAAGCTGAACACCTGGTGCCTCACTAATAATTGAAGAGGGTTCTGCTGGGATTTTATGGGTATTGCCATACCTTCTATCGCAGACTCCCAAACTCCTGACTGGTCATCGGTCAGGGTTAGTGCGTAAACTGCATTTCCCAGCGAAAAAAAAAGGACCTCATATCCATGGTCAAACATGCTAACCACTAGACCAATGAGGCAGTTCACATCATAGTAAAGTATTTCTTATGAAACTTTTGTTTCATTTAGCTGTACTAACATGATGGAGCGTAAGTACTGATAAAAAGTTTTAAAAATATGATTTTTTTTTAAATCAGGATCGATTTTATTTCCGACCCATCATCAAAGGTATCATTAGTACCTTGTATATTAATAGTACGTTAATTGGTACGTTACGTACTGAAACTTGCAAATATAATATATAATAGACGTATTTACCTTCTGTTTACTACAAGTCAAGGCGACTTGAGCGCTCGTGTTTCTTGTAAGCTATTTATATAAGTAGCATAAATACAAATAAGTAGGACTCTTGAAGTTGTTTACCTTCTCGCAAATAACATTACGGTGTCAATTCTGATGGGGCTTCTCTTAACTAAACATCGCTAATATTAGATTTAGTACAAGACTAAATATGCTATTCAGAAAGTTTATTCATACATCACGCCTCATTCCCTTCGGGGTAGGTAGAGACCACGTCCTTCCACTTGCCACGGTACTTGCATATCTCCTTCGCTTCTTCCATTCTCATTAAACCTTTCATACAAGTTTGTCGGTTTAGAATACTCTTGCCCTTGTTAAAAATGTCCTGGATTTGTCCTCTTCCAACTTTCCCATTCACTCTCTCATAAATCCTGTTGTGCCCATCTAAGCATACCTATATTAATTTTAGTCACTACATCTTCTTTTATTCCACAACGTTCTCAACAAATGGAACAGATTGATAGATTAACTTTGCAATTATAATATTAGCATAGACAATTGTTATCTTTGTCTGTACATACACACATCAAGCCTCATTCCCTTCGGGGTAGGCAGAGACCACGTCCTTCCACTTGCCACGGTACTTGCATATCTCCTTCGCTTCTTTCATTCTCATTTAACCTTTCATACAAGTTCGGATTACAGTACTCTTGACCTGGCCCTTATTTCAAATGTCTTGGATTTGGTCCAGGAGCGTTCTTGGACCTTGGTCTTCCCCTTCCAACTTTCCCATTCACTCTTACTCATAAATCCTTTTTGTCAGTTTATTTCATTCATTCTCCCTACGTGCCCAAACCATCTAAGCATATCTTTCTCTATTTTAGTCACTACATGTTCTCTTATCACACTATTTCTTTTACTTTTATGCTTCTTCCCACAACTTTCACTACCATACATAAGTTGGCACCAACACTCCTGCATGGACAGCCAGTCTGGCCCTTTGAGACACTATCTGGCTATTCATAAAGTCGTGCAGAGCACCATTTACCATATTCCTTGCATTCATTCTCCTTCCAACATCATTTTCAAATGTTTCATCTTTAGGAAATTCAGATCCCAATTATACTAATTCCTTAACATCATCCATCATCATTTACTTACTCTTATCCCACTAGGTGGAGTCGGCACAGCATGTTTCCTTTCGCCACTTCACTCTATCCGCTGTCATTTTTACATTCACACCCCTTGCACACGTATCCTCTTTCACACTTTTTTTGGTCGCTCTCTCCTAGCCCTGCCGCTTACCATCATATTTAGAGCCCTTTTGCATACATGGCTATCCTACCTTCTCATGACATGTCCATACCAGGACAGCCTTCCACTCCTTAACTTCTCGGTCAATAGTGCTACTATTCTGTATATATTATGTGTAGTAATTGTATGCCTATTCATTTATACACATCACTTACCTTCTCTCATTTCTTTGACGGTTTTCCTAACGCTAGGGTTATCTGGAAAAGATTGCTAATGTACTGGGTAATTATCTAAATTTAATACCGAGTACATCTATTTTTAGCGTGATCAATAAAGTATATTATCTATCTATCTACTATTAATTAAATTATAAAGCCTCTCGGGAACATTTGGTTTGGCAACGCTCATGACATGCCCATACCTGGATAGCCTTCCACTCCATCATCCACTTGTTCGAAAGGTTCATATTTCCATATAAATGAACTGGGGTCTTTTGGTACCCCCGTTAGTAAGTCGAGTAAGTTGTTTTTTTAATATTTATAGCTGGAATTGTTAACATAGTACAGAGAAGCCCTTTGAATGTATAACGAATTCTTATACGCAGTGTCTTTATTCTATACTATAAAAATGAATCGCAAAATGTGTTGGTAAGCGCCTAACTCAACAACGCCTGGGTCAATTTTGAAAACTTTTTTTTCGTTGAAGTCCAAGGATGGTTTTTACGGCGAGATAAGTTCGAAAAATTGCAGGGGAAAACCCTAAACACAGCCCCTTTCTGTTTCCCATACAAACGTTTTCTAACAAAAATGTAGAGTCAATTTGATCTTTATTGCTACTCAATAAAGTTATTACTAAATTACAAGTATTCACTGTTGTCTAAGCAATGTAGGCGCGTTCCTAACGTCAAAGAGTCAATTTGCACTTTATTACCGCTGCACAATGTTCAAAATCAATCAGCTATAGATATTTAATACTGCTGTAATTTCATTTCGAAAATAATTCGTAAAACTGCAATCTGCCACAGTCCAAATCTTTTGACAGAACGAAGTCTGTCGGGTCTGCTAGTCTAAAATAAAAGTAGGCTAATGACCGATTTCATTAACATTCACTAAAGCATTAGACAGTAAGGAGATCTCTTAGCTATAGAAACAATTCCATCAACTGCTCCCTAAATGTACACACGAAAGACAACGTTTAGGGGAGGTTAGTCAAGTTGGTCTACAGATATGAGGTCCTGGGGCGGGCCAATTTTAAAAGCAATATTGAGTTTTCCATTTAAGACTTTCTCAACATTTGCCCGAAGTTGGGAAGTTGGCAGTGTGCTCCACCCAGTGGTGACGAGAGACTTGCTTCGGAGAGAACGTGATCCCGTCGGTCCTGCGCCTGATCTCTCTTTCGTGTCGGATTGCCGTCACACCGCTCTATGAGAGTGAAGGAATAGAGAGTGCACATGCTCTTCAGTCTCTCGTATGAGTAAGGAGGCCTGTGCCCAGCTGTGGGACCTTAATGGGCTGCTACTTTCTTTTATATGGTATGAAGCGTTATATTTCGTATTAAGAGACTTACTATCTTCATATTTTTTGTAACTTAATTTTTATTTGTTATATTCGAAAGCGCAAATCCATTAGAATCCGAAATTTCAATACCCATAAAAATTAACTGGGGTCTTTTGGTACCCCCGTTAGGAGCTCGAGTTTTTATTTTAAATATATGGCGGGAATTGTTAACATTGTACAAAAGAGCCCTTTGAATGTACAACTCATTGTTTCCGCAGTTCACTAACATCACATAGTTAAGGGACCCCTTAGCTTTGAAAGGAGCACTATTACTTTTAGTAACCTATAAATGTAGTCATATGTGAATCATAAAAACGAAAAAATTGCAACATAAATTTATACATGTAACATATGTGACTCATTTGACAGGAAACCTGTCAATTTCCTATTGGAACAGGTCATAAGCTGCAATAATATAAAAACTGTACAAGGTCCAAATATACATAATTATGTCCGGCTCAATCGTCAAATAACAATCCACGAACCTGTTATTAAAGGAGCTTTAATACCTATCACTTCCACTAGAAATTTAATTACACCACTGGATAGCTAAAGGATTAAAGGGTTTATTACGCTAAGTAAGGACTGTAACACATCGCGCCCGGCGGAGGGTTAAGCCCCTTTACGAGACGTATTCACGTACAGCAAACGGCCGTGGCCATCACACAACAAGACCACTTTTTTTGTCAGTCATTTCAATTATAGTATGTCTAGCTTAATCCGCGACTTCGTTTGCGTGGAATGGTTTTTGGGTAGCATTTTCATCAATTTAGGCAAATTCCTACCAAATTTCAAGTCTCTACACTTAATGGTTCCAGAGATATCGTGAGTCAATCAACAGTCAAGTTTACATCCCCGCAACCCTCCTTGGGGTAGGAGTTTTGTAAAATCCCTTCGTAGCTGACCTCTACTCGGCAAAAGGAATATTCCTACCAAATTTCAAGTATCTACACTTAATGGTTCCAGAGATATCGTGAGTCAATAGTTAACATCCCCGCAATCCTCCTTGGGGTAGGGTTTTGTAAAATCCCTTCGTAGCTGACCTCTACTCGGCAAAAGGAATATTCCTACCAAATTTCAAGTCTCTACACTTAATGGTTCCAGAGATATCGTGAGTCAATAGTTTACATCCCCGCAACCCTCCTTGGGGTAGGGTTTTGTAAAATCCCTTCGTAGCTGACCTCTACTCGGCAAAAGGTATATTCCTACCAAATTTCAAGTCTCTACACTTAATGGTTCCAGAGATATCGTGAGGTAATAGTTTACATCCCCGCAATCCTCCTTGGGGGAGGAGTTTTGTAAAATCCCTTCTTAGCTGACCTCTACTCGGCAAAAGGAATATTCCTACCAAATTTCAAGTCTCTACGCCGTTTAGTTCCAGAGATATCGTAACGAGTCAATAGATACCTGGATATCTCTTCTATAGATATACAAATCAAAAGTTCACGTAGACTTTTACAGTACTTTGAAATAGTCTAATCCTTGTCTTATACATAAAATTCTCATGTCACAGTTTTCGTAGTGGTCTCCTTCTGTGAAAGTGTTATTTCGCTGAAGGAGGCACATGAGAGGCACAGGGAGAACGCTGTAGACGCTCCTTTATTTGACGCAGGAGGTTGGGAGGTGGGAGGCGTCGATTTGCGCTTCTCCTTCCTCCTTCTTAAGTTTCCCAGAGGAATCTTCCGGAGTGCCAGGGTAGATTGCGTCTACCGATCCTCTGGTGCTCCAGTAAAGGAAGCCGAGGGTATCGCTGGGTTTTAGTGGATATTCTGGTTTACCAGCGAGTCCCACACTGCCGATAAGATTTTACTCTGATCGGCGTGCATAAAGGCATTTCCCAGCGTTAAAAAAAAAACTTATACTCTATATATACGTATTCAGTAGGTCTGAGAATCGCCTATCTATTTTTCATGCCCCTAAGTGATAAAGGTTGTTCACCCCTAAATATTTTTTTCAATTTTTGGACGTAATTATTATTTTTTATCTTTTTTGATAATAGTAATTATATGGCAAAACAACGTTTGCTGGGTCACCTAGTTAATATTCTGTCGCGTTTTCACAAAACTGCTGAACCGATTTTAATGAAATTCGGTTCACGATAGTTTAGAATGGAGCTTCAGAAAGGAAATGGCTACTTTTTTATGTTTGTTACCTCATAACTTTCGACTGGGTGAACCGATCTTGATGATTTTATTAGAAAAGATATACTTCAAGGGTTGTTTGATGATAGTTTGGTTAGGTTTTGATTATGGGATCCATGACAAACTAACGGAACTCTTCAATTCTTAGCAGCAAACTAACGATACTCGACAGAATCTTTTATAAGGTCTCCAGATATTTGAGTCATCTACCGTAACTTCAGTATGGTCAAGTTACTTTCCTAGTTTAATATGATAATCAATGGAACTCCTCAACGGCTTACAGTAAGGCTGCGATTTTTGGCAGTATATCTAACTGTCTGTAATCAAATAGCAATGAGTTTACGTTTGTTGCTACATTGCAATATTTATAAGGTGTAATAGTGGGGACGTTTGCGTATTACTGTTGTGCTTTTTTATATTGTTGTGATGGTGGCAAAATAACTAACCTGTAACGTACGGGTTCGATCCCAGGTGTGACGATATCATTGTAAATATAACTTTGTAAAATTGTTTCATGTAAATGGTGCTGCCTTATGTGAGCAACACGTTTTTTAGGTGTGCACATATTAAAGATAAATTTGTTAGTTTATTTCAAATTCACTTAAAATCAAAAAATAAATAAAAATTTTACCAAAAAAGAACCGCCTTCAAAAAAACTCTTACAAATATAAGAGTTCTTCGTATTCTTATATTAGTACTAAAAAATTATATTGCATATACATGAAATTCGGTATATATTATCCTCTCGCAACGTAGATTCTTACTAAGAACGTGTTTTCCATATTTCAACTGGACAGAGAACTAATATAAGACTAAGACGAAACTGCCTTTGCGCATTTTATTTTGTAAACTTACTTTTGTACCGTTGTTGTTTTAAATTTTGAACTGTGTACAATAAAGTATGCAATCAAAGAAATAAGAAGCACATGCATTAAATACATTTAAACACACTCACATGCTTACACACAGATCCCCCCGACAACACACATCCCCCCACACATACACATCACACACAAGAATTCCAGTACTCTCATATATTTTTATGTTGTATTCTTATTTTGTTACGCTTTTGATTACAATTAATTAATAAATAAGTAAATAAACTACGCGGTTAACGGCTAGTATAGTTATATCCTTATATTATTTCCAGTATACCCCTGATGATGATACATAGCATCACGTCTAATTCCCTTTGGGGTAGGCAGAGACCACGTCCTTCCACTTGCCACGATCCTCGCATATCTCCTTCGCTTCTTTCATTCTATTTTAACCTTTCATATAAGTTTGTCGGTTTAGAGTACTCTTGACCTGGCCCTTATTTAAAATGTCCTGGATTTGGTCCAGGAACGTTCGCCTTGGTTTCATAAACCCTTTTTGTAAGTCTCCTTTCACTCATTCTCTCCACATGCCCAAACCATCTCAGCATATCTTTCTCAATTTTAGTCGCTACGTCTTCTTTTATACTCCACTCATACTTCTCAACGCTCTCATCTTTACCGCATTTATTTTACTTTTATGCTTCTTCTCCCAACTTTAAGTGTTGGCACCAGCACTGCTCCATGCACAGTCTGGCCCTTTGAGACATCATCTGGCTNAAACCTTTCATACAAGTTCGTCGGTTTAGAGTACTCTTGACCTGGCCCTTATTTAAAATGTCCTGGATTTGGTCCAGTAACGTTCGCCTTGTCTTCCCCTTCCAACTTCATTCTCTCTACATGCCCAAACCATCTAAGCATACCTTTCTCAATTTTAGTCACTACATCTTCCTTTATACCACAACGTTCTCTTATAACACTATTTCTTACTCTGTCACTCAGTTTTAATCCACTCATACTTCTCAACGCACTCATCTTTACCGCATTTATGCTTCTTCTCCCAACTTTAAGTGTTGGCACCAGCACTCCTCCATGCACAGTCTGGTCCTTTGAGACATCATCTGGCTATTCATAAAGGCGTGCAGAGATTCACTCTCCTTTCAATATCACTGTCTGATGATGATAATAATTAATTAACTCAATCGTTTATATCTTCAAAATTTCAATCGTGAATAAAGAAACATTTATTTCCTCCACTCAAATTGATGATAAACGTATTATTATTGAGATTTATCAAATATTCATTTAACGTTTAAGAATTTCGGATTTAGAGTAAGAATTTAAGTTAAACTCTTCGTTATAGAACTCGTTTTAACATTACGAACAGACTCCTTTATAATACCTTTTTAAATATCCTTAAATTAAATGACATATCTAAGATATTTTTACGGAATTTATCACACAAACGTAAACACAACGGTAACTATAGTGAAAATAATGTATTACGTAATCCATAGCAACAGTTTGTAATTGAGTAATCATATGAATAAAATATGCAAATAATTTCAGTATTTACCAGTTTTTATTGTATATATCATATCGTTATAGTTTAGAATGATAATCTCTTTGTAAAAAAGTAAGTAGCAGCTCTTTAACGTCCCACTGCTGGACACAGGCCTCCTCACACTAAGGAGCGAGGGTTTTTAGGGCATAGACCCACTACGATGCTCCTTTGATGATTTGCAGGCATAGTACACAAGTGCACTCTCTCACACACGACCGGAGAGAGATCAGGCACATGACCGACGGCTTAACGTGCTCTCTAAGGCACGGGAATGAAGCACACCACCAAATTCCAAACTTCGGGCAAATATTGAGAAAATATTAACAGAAAATTCAATATTCGAGAAATCCCGGGACTCGAACCAAGGACCTCATGTCTGTAGTCGACCAAAGAGGCAGTTTCTTCTTGTTACTCTATGCAACACCCAAAATATACGCCAATATGAAAGTACAAAAATATTCTTAAGCATAAACCCACCACGCTGCTTCAATATTTTTGTACAATCATTTAAATACTAGCTGTTCTAGTGTCACTCGTGTAGTTACCGATCCCATGGAAATACAAAATAACAACAAAATCAATCCAGTCGGTTAAGTGTTCACGCACATTATTATATTAATTAAAAAAAGAAAAGTAAAAAAGTAAGTAAGTAAGTAGCAGCCCTTTTAACGTCCCACTGCTGGGCACAGGCCTCCTCACTCCGAGGAGCGAGGGTTTTTAGAGCATAGACCCACCACACTGCTCCACTGCGGATTGGCAGGCATAGTACACAAGTGCACTCTCTATTCCTTCACTCTCATAGTCCAATGTGACGGCAATCCGACACGATCGGAGAGAGATCAGGTGCAGGACCGACGGCTTAACGTGTTCTCCGAGACACGGGGGTGAATCACACCGCCGACTTCCCAACTTCGGGCAAATATTGAGAAAATCTTAATAAAAAAACTCAATCTCGATTTTTGAATTGGCGCGACCCGGGACTCGAACCCAGGACCTCATGCCTATGGCGGAACATGCTAACCACTAGACCAATGAGGCAGCTAAATAGAGAAAATAAAGAAAAGTATATACCTGCAATTTTTCAAAACCAAAATTATCCAATTTCATTTCGTTGTATAAATCTTTCATCGATATACAATTTAATGTCTACACTATTTACTTTTTGACGTTTGCTTTCAATTGTCACAGATTAAAAACACTTAATAATCCACACCAGCTAAAACCTTTACCTTTTATTAATTAAAGTTTAAATATATTCATATTTGACGTTTTAACAAAAACATTACACGGTATATTTTTTGCATTACACTGTGTAACCGAAACTAGTGTTTTTTTTTTAAATTAATATTCTAGGCACACGTCACTATCGTATGCGTCCTGCGTTGACGACGCTTCGCGCTGTATGAGATTATAGAGCCTTGTTTAAACTTCAGAGGCATTATAACACCTACTTCAAACAAAGATATAACTAACTAACCGTTATTTATTAAATGAAAATATAACGTTATATTGTAATCTATATATGTAAAATTGCAATTGCTGTCCTGTAATCTCGCTAAAACTAGAACGGCGGAGGAGAAAAAAGGAGGAGGTTATCAATTCGTCTGTATTTTTTTTATCTTGATGATTTTACAGCGACCCCCATTCCGAATATTTCTTACTTTTTAGAGCATATTAATGTATTTGTAGGTTTGTTTTGAAGGCGGTTCTTTTTTTGTTAAAATTTCTATTTATGGTTTTGAATTATTTATGGATGTCGAGTGAAGGTTTAAATGGTCAGTAAATATGAAAAAAAATGTTTGAAAAAAGTTCTCTTGGAAACTGTACCTAAATATTAAACGTTTGATGTCCGTGCCGTCGTTTAGAAATTAAATTGAATTCAAAAGTACTTTTGTTTTTCACTTTTGACATTGACAACCAACAATTTCTAATCGCAAATATATTTTGTGATTTTGGCGGGAATCTGGGCGTAAGAGTCACTTTTTTATTACGAATTATTTTTGTTCCGGTAAAGTTTAATTTTAAAGTTGAAACATTCTGCAATTGTCATTCTTTTTTATTTATTGATTCCGAGGTAGTACCAAGATTTCATTTATAATTATATCGCCAAAATCTCCGATTGACTTGAAATTTGGTATCATTATTCCTTTTGCAACAAAGCTTTTCACTAAGCGGTTTACCACCACTTTTCTTATTATTTTATATTTTTTAGCTTTTTTATTTTTTGTTTCTGAGACGGTATAGCTTATTAAATATTTAGGAATTCATACTATAAATTACGGATTTCTTAAGGTTTCACCACATTCACAAGGAATTTAATTAAATAAGCACATAACAATTACTGGTGTATTTTAATAATTATTACCTCGATTTACTAGAAATTCGGCGTACATATTCCGTTCCCTCGGGATCGATAATTAAGGGACGTATTATCTATACAGTTACAAATAACTTGATAAAATAACAGTTATTGGATTTACAAATAACGTCTTAGTAACAGTTATTGACGTCGATAACAACTCCCACGCTTAAAGTACTGCCTTGTTCAAACTTCGGAGGCATTATAACACCGAGTTCAAACCGCCATGGATGGCGATAATTTGTCAAACCAGACCGGGTTTTCCTAATTCGGTCGTTTGAAACATGTTGTGTTACTACACGCTATGCAAAACACCGTTTTGTTTGTTTAGAACTTAACAGATACGCAGCCTCTGACTAATAAATGTATTGACAAAACATTCTACTCGAGTTTTAACTTATTCTGTCTTTAAGTCTGAAGCCTTGAAGCCTCTCCGGCTAGCGAAGGTGGACTGTCATAGCAACATATTTTATTTGGTTTTGAGAAAGGTATGCTTAGATGATTTGGGCACGTAGAGAATGAATGAAAAGAGACTGACATAAAGGATTTATGGGTCAAGAGTGAATGGGAAAGTTCGAAGACCAGGACATTTGAAATAAGGGCCAGGTCAAAAGTAGTCTAAACCGACGAACTTGTATGAAAGGTTTAATGAGAATAAAAGAAGCGAAGGAGATATGCAGGAATCGTGGGAAGTGGAAGGACGTGGTCTCTGCCTATCTCTGTGGGAATGAGGCGTGATGTATGTAATCCCAAGTCCATTCTCTGATCTTACGAAACCATGACTTTTTCCTACAACCATTTCGTGCCTAAGGCACGTCCTTAGGCACGAGTTAATTTCCTCAAATTTACAGTCTGCAAAGGACTTTTGCGACTATTGACTGGTATATTTGAAGTAGAACTTCTTTACAATTGACTTGTGTGATGAATGCTTGACGAGAGCATTACAAGAGATGTTATCGGGCGAAGTTACTCCGGTTATCTAATTTTTTTTGTTTGTGCGGGTAACTAGGATAGAAAGAATGTAGGATCTCTACTACCGGAACGAGAACTCGCACCATTGCACCAGCTGTCCAACTGAAGTAGTTGAAATTCAACAGATACAGGTTTTGAGGATCTCACTGGCCGAATGGTAGGTACGCATCACAGAGATCCTAAGTACGTTACCTGACAGGACAAATTTAATAAATCTGATCTAAACTGAACAAAGACGAGGCCCGTAGAGAGTAGAAACCCTAAGAGATAAATCACCTCCTACCGTGTTTCCATCGTAGACTGTATCTTTACTGTTACAATAAGGTTTCACCTAAAAAACAAATACGTAGATACACAAACCGCTATTTACCAAAATCGGCACCTGACTTCGACACCTAATACCTCGAAAGCCTTCGCTTCCAACTATTTCACAAAGCTGTCGCGTACGCAGTAAACATTATATGGTATCATTATTCATTCAATCCGCAATCCCATACGCTTTGCAAACAATGGTAAAGCACATGCTAATTTACACCTTATTACTGGTACATAAAGTGTTAATTGCTATGTAAAGACAATCCACATTTAACTTACAGTGGGTTACTTTACAGACAATGGTCATTCTGTACCAGGAGTCGGGAACTCAAAGTAATATATGAATATATTTCAATGTATGCTTGATGATGATAACAAAGACAATTACAATCTAAAGTTACGAGGGTACCTTCGCGCCCTGATCAGAGGACAGCTCACAACAAACTCAGTCTATCATTAGAGCAATTCATTCACATTACATTACATAGCATCACGCCTCATTCCCTTCGGGGTAGGCAGAGACCACGTCCTTCCACTTGCCACGATCCTTGCATATCTCCTTCGCTTCTTTCATTCTCATTAAACCTTTCATACAAGTTCGTCGGTTTAGAGTACTCTTGACCTGGCCCTTATTTAAAATGTCCTGGATTTGGTCCAGGAACGTTCGCCTCGGTCTTCCCCTTCCAACTTTCGCATTCACTCTTGACCCATAAATCCTTTTTGTCAGTCTCCTTTCATTCATCCTCTCTACTTGCCCAAACCATCTAAGCATACCTTTCTAAATTTTAGTCACTACGTCTTTTTTTATATCACAACCTTCTCTTATCACACCATTTCTGAGTCTGTCACTCAGTTTTAATCCACTCCTACTTCTCAACGCTCTCATCTCTACCGCATTTATTTATTTAATTCATTCACTCCCACGCTTTTTTATATTCTAAGTAGTCCATCAAATTATAGAATGATTAATATCATTTTATTGTCAAAAACTCTGTTTTGTAAATAATGAAATCTCTGACAAAATGAAATCATAGAGATTATATCTCAGATACTATATTTTGAACATACGTTGCTTTGCTAGCAGAGGTCCCGCGTTCGATCCCTGGTAGGACTAATGTATGAAATTGTGTTTTCTAATTAGTCTGAGTCTGGATTAGTGGGAGAAGTACCGCCAAACAAAGTCAATTGTTTTCCGGTACGATGGTGAAACCATAAAGGGTATATCGTTGGACACAGAAGTAAAATATTACACATTGTAACATACAAAACTATGTTTAAAAGAGTTTTTCGTCAGATAAGTAACTTTTCGAACCGGTGGAAGATTTGTTAACAACGAAGACTACTGACGATCAAAAGTATTTTTTGAGCATATTTAAATAACATTTAGACATTGATTTTAAAAAAATATTTAAATTTTTTTTTTAGTTAACAAATTCTATTTATTGTATCGTTTTTCACGATATTTTAATATCATTTTTATATTTATTAAAGTGAAATTTCACACAGCGTCACGAATATGTGCAGCGTTTTTTTATGCAATTCGTCATTTGAGATTTCAAAAATATATTTGTATTAATTAAATACCTCATATATCTTCCCTCAAGTCTCGGAAATATAAAGTTTTACTTTTGTATTAATATAAACAAGGCTTTAAAGTTGGTTTGCCAAAGAAGTTTCACTTCTGACATGTGTACGTTGCAGGCACGCATTTTTTTATATTATTTATGCACCAAAATAAATTAGTCACAGTAATAATAAAATATATATTATTACTTATTATTAGCATCACGCCTCATTCCCATAGGGGTAGGCAGAGACATCATCCTTCCACTTGCCACGATCCTTGCATATCTCCTTCGCTTCTTTCAATCTCATTAAACCTTTCATACAAGTTCGTCGGTTTAGAGTACTCTTGACCTGGCCGTTATTTAAAATGTCCTGGATTTGGTCCAGGAACGTTCGCCTTGGTCTTCCCCTTCCAACTTTCGCATTCACTCTTGACTCATAAATCCTTTTTGTCAGTCTCCTTTCATTCATTCTCTCTACATGCCCAAACCATCTAAGCATACCTGTCTCAATTTTAGTCACACACATAATATAATATTTAGAAATACTAAACACATAATATTTAGAAATACTAAAAACATAACCATAAGAAATTTACTTTATGTTGTCTCCTTAATAAGGTATAGGAAATTAAAAAGAAATATTTTTGATTGATTCTTAAAGGTTGACAACCTCTGATCAATACTGAGCGATGCTATTGAGTGAATTTTAAAAAAACCGTAGTGTACACATAGTCTTATTTCTAGGCATGATAAAGTATAGATTCTTTAACAATACAATAATTACAATGCAACACACAATGTTAGCAGTCGAATATTGAATAAAAAGGCTTTTGCTTACAATATGCTACGGACAGTGAATAAATTTGTGATATTCAAATAGCAGGAGAGGATTTTAAAAAACAATGACTGCCTAGTTGCACGTTTCAATAATTATTGATATAACATAACTTTGTTAAAATTAAGATGGGTATGACTCTTGGGCACAGGCTTCTCCACTCATAGGTAAAAAGGTTTTAGAACATAGACCCACAAATATACCATCTAGGGCCTGTGGAAAATTCTTTGGATTAGGCCCTATTTTAATTATCCAAATGTTACAACAATTTTGTTTTCAAAAGCATGGGCTTATACATTCTCATTAATTCATATTCACTAGCCTATATATGTCCCACAGCTGGACATAGGCCTCCTTACTTAGGTGAGAGCCTTTATCAAGAGAATTCACATTCATCATCTATTCACTAGACTATCGTTGAAGGAACAACATCTTGAGGAAACCTGCATTCATTTACAATGATATCAAAATAACAATTTAATTTCAATAAGGTATTTATTATGAAAAATCATTTTTTCAAGCAAAGTTTAAAGATAGAACCAAGTATTGTCCCATGTGCTTCAAGTACCTTTTGGGTCAGGGGCCTGTGGCGTTTTGTCAGCCCTGCTACCCTATAGTTACACCACTGCCCACCACGCTGCTCCACTACAGGTTGGCAGGCATAGTACACAAGTGAACTCAACACATTAGAGAGCTTAAATTTTTAACTTCACTTTTAAAGTTAACCTAAGACCCTTTTCTTGAAACTAATTATAAAAAACAATATATTATTAAAATATGATTTTCATAAAAACTGTAGACACTAAAAAAAGTCAACTTAGAATAGTGTTTCCCAACATATGGCCCACATCCCAAATGGAATTAAAATTGAAATATTGGAAAATGAGCATTAAAATTACTTTTAATTTGAATTTCAGTTCAAATATAATTCAATTTATAAACTACAGCACTCAATTACATATGAGGAAAAGAAAAAATATAATTAAATCAAATAATAAGCTGCATCTATATAGGTGCCTACAGGGTGTGTTCCTAAAATTCTGGTAACATCGCCTCTTTGGATAGCTAAGCTGATCTTTTGTCCTAGATAAGCGCCAGTTTTAGGGTCATTTGTCCAGCAACCTTTTACAAAGATGTTTAAAGAATAATTTTGCTTCTGATCCCCCCCAACGGTCCTATGGCTTCCACGCTAAATGGCAGAAATATATTACAATAGATCTATTACTATCTATATATACTATTTTTATAGGACTAGATCCATATATTACTATATATATTTCAGATCCATATTTCTGCAATTTTTTTATTATTTCGTGCTCATTTGCCACAAATAAAAATACATTTCAAAGTTTGAAATTATTTAAGGGGGGTGCCTAAAAGTTTTAGAAATGTTAAAGTGAGCTGTGGCCCAGAAAAGGTTGGGAAACATTTTGGGGCATTACATGATTTCAACTCTAAAATAAACTTAATGAGAAAAACCCAAAATGAGGTATGCTATCATGTAGTCTCGTACTCTACCATAACAATTTTAATTTACCTAAAACTTTGAATTTATTGACAGATCCCATCATATGTTTCGTTATTTTGTTTAATTTAATTAATTAAGGCTACAAGTTCTTTAAAATAGTGTCTTTTTGTATATACAATGACAGTTAATGTGCCTATGTCAAACCAATTTTCATCTGGTTCAGTTATCTGCTAGTGAGCCTGGAAAAACGCGCACTTTTGCAGACTGTCAAGTTGAGGAAAGTATCCTACCTCGGCCATGTCCTCAGACACAGAGGTACAGACTTCAACTTATCATGATGGGTAAAGTCGCTGGTAAAAGGAGTGTTGGCCCTAAAAAAAAATCATGGCTTCGCAACATAAGAGAATGGACAGGGATTGCGAGAGCCGTTGAACTATTTCGCCTCGCAAGAGATAGATTTAAATATGCTAAACTGACTGCCAACCTCCGCTAGTCGGAAAGGCACTTTAAGGAGAAGCAGATTTTGAGTGTATCCAATAGATTCTTTGCTGTATATAGCAGTAATAAATGTGTAGGAGAAATAAAATTGAGTAAAAGATTAAATTATTTTAATCCTTAAAAACAATTGAATACATTATACATAATAACACATTATGTTAATCAATCAAACAAGAAAGACGTTAATAGCACCCTTAAATCATCAATATCACTGGTCACTATAAAGAAAGTCAGAACTACAGAATTTTAAATTACATCTTATAGATAAAAAAACTGCAATCTGATGTCTAAATAAGCAAGTAGTCTTAGCTCATAGTAGTCATGGCACGAATTTAAGAAGTAAATTTTCTTTACTTTTAATACCCTTTGTTTTAAATCCTATAAGGTAATTCTAAGCGGTTTCTGATGAATTTTTCTATACAAAATTCCCTTCCTGCCATAATTTTGTATGCTCACATTTTGTTAGCAATATCTTTATGTCTCTGAACAACTTACCATTAAGTGCTATCACTGTAATAAAATGTACAATCTTTCAACAAACTTGTTGGCTTATTATGAAAGGTTATTTTTATTGTTGACAAATTAGCACTTGATTGTGATCACATCTGATGGTAAGTGTGCCATCACAGGCAAGTGCAATGATACAATCTAAGATAGTAGTGCTAATCTGGTATGAGGCAATTTACTGTCTCTACACAGCATCACAATTTGATTTGCTTGTCAGTACGTCTTTCTTGGTAGTGTGGTAATTAACCACAGCCAAAGCCTTCCATCAGTTTACCCTGACTGGGTCAACTCAAGACCTCTTTCTTTATTATATCTTAATATAAATAAGTTGAATCAATTGTCTTTATATTACTCCTATTACATATTTATCGTATAGCAACTTATTTATTAAAGGATTCAAGCATTTCCACTTCATTTTGCTTATGAAATGAAACAATATGAAGTATTTCATTCAATTTATTTGAATGGCTGCTTTCAAGCTTATAATAAAAGCATATCTAACAAAGTGTCATTTTTATGTAAATATCTAGATGAAGATTGAAACAGACAGTATAATTTGAACCATGACAGTAATTCTCATTGAATTTACCTGTATCACATTTTACTAGTTAAATTAGTTACTAGATCTATAAAATTTATACTATCAAATGATTCAGTTCTTAATATATTCAAACATTAAAGAATTATTTGAATCTACTATTATATATTTTACATGATCATAGTATCTCAATCTGGTTTTGAAGGATATCCAAGTATAGATGAAAAATTAGTACCTTTAAAATCAATAATTTCATCTGGATTCGACTTTAGTTTCTGCACTAAAAATTGTTTTTCAAATCGTATCATATTTAAATTTTCATGTCTTATGAATTTTATTTTATCTATAACTTTATTTCTTAGAACAATTGGTAATTTGCTACCTTTTAACATATCCTGTAATTCCCGTATATTATCTGGTAATAGTATTTCATCATTTTCTGTCTCAATCTGTACAGAGTGGTATCTGTTATTAGATTGCAATTTAGTAGCACAAATGTGATGCTCAAGTGATCTATCCACAATTTCTCTAGATTCAACACCGTCCTCATCAAATACAACTTTATTATTTCTTAAGCACATACACTCAATTTGTTTCTCTTCCAAGTCATGTTTCCGTTTCCTAGAAACGTAGTCGCCTTCTCCTAAGCCTAACAAACGTCCATATTTTGCTTCAATTTTATGCAAAACTGATTTGCAATTGAAATAGACTTCTCTTAATTCATTTAAATCACTTTGGGACATTTGATTAGTTTGATCTTCGAACGTTGAATCCTCTTGATGTACTTTTTCGGACTTCTTACGTTTTTTACTTTTATGTATTGTATCTCTATTTAAAGGGGGGAACTCGTTTAAATCATCAGTATTGGAGATGGAATTACAAGGTTCGTGAATCTCACGCACATGGTTTTTAACCACTAGATATTTTTTACTAGATTCCATAATGGCAACGTTCGTAGCAACTGATGGCATGATAAGTTTCTTTTCAGAGTATCCAGATTACTAAAATATATAGTTTTAATTAATTTCTTGCAGCATTGTCATTATAGTATATATTAAAGTAATACCACTGTATTAAAGTCACAGAACTTTCTTTATTTACAATTTTGAGCACATTTTATATAACAAAAACACGTGCCAATGTGTGTCATTTTTGACAATGGCATTTTTAAAACTATCACTAATGGCAAGGGGTATAGACCAAAGAGCCTATCTTCAATTTTAACTGTGACCAACTTCACAAGTTAATTAATGAAATGTCTATAATCTCATCGTTATTAAACACTGTTTCTTAAATATAAAGCTAATAAGTATTTCTAAAAAATATTTTACTTATTATTTCATCACAATGTTTCACTCAATTCAAAAGGCGTGTCGAGCATCGATAGCCCGAATGTGAAACAACATGGCCGCCTCACGCTGACGTAAATGTAGCAACGTTCGGATACACGCATTATACGTTTGCAATGAAATTGTTTTAAAGAACTATTAATATTTTGACGTTACTTTAAGATATTATATTATATAATAATGGAATTTTTTATGAATTAATATTGTGTAGAACTATTTTTTTTTAAGAATTTATGGAATTAGTGATGAACAATACTGAATGTTTTAAATAAATTATGAGAATATTAAGATTTATATATCAGTTTCATATACATTTTAGAAAAATATCTATCATTATCCATATGGCTAAATAGTTTAAAAATGTATCTATTATTATCAAAATGCTCACACCAGTTTTTGTGACCAACTTTAATTCACATTTCACAGCAGATAGATGGTGTTATTTTGATAAAATAAATGTATGGGGACAGATAATTGATAATGAGTAACACTTTGAGCCACAACAAAATATTGTTAACTGGTTAGCAATAAAACTATAAATACTTGGCAAGAATTTATTGTCATACATCTTGATGTTTCCTTTTCTTTTTCTTTTTAGGAACATAGTCTTCCATTGATTCACTATTTAAGCCATTTGCAATTGCTTTTTTACTTTTCTTCAGATTGTTTTGGTCATCACAGCAATTTACGAGTATCTCTTCATCATCATTTTTAATCTTTTTCTTTTTCGTTTTTTTTACTTTCACTTCTACATGTTCAAGTAATTCTACTGTTTCTAGATTTTCTACAACCTCATTGTTCATTGAAATTAATACCATATCTTTCTTTTTAGACTTTTTCCTTTTTTTGCAAATTATTTCTTCACCATTATCACAGATTTCTGAATCTCCTTTAGTGCAGGTATCTTCTACAATCTCTGAACTTAATACTAAATCTTTCTTTTTAGATTTTTTCTTTTTTTTACATTTATTTTCATGCTCGTTTTCACAGATTTCCAAGTCTTGCTCAATGTTGTTATCTTTATTTACATTATAAAATAAAAATGATTGACTTTCTAGACCATTTGATACATTTTTGGAAACATCTTCTGTAGTATTAGCAAAGCCCTGGAAGCTATAATCTGACACATCATGATAATCTATATTATGCCCTGAATTAACAAGTTTCGATTTAAAGACAGACAATTTTGTTTTAAAATAATCATCCATGTTCCCTTTGTCTGTAAAAATTTGTTCAGATGTTTTTATATCTTCTTTCAAAATTTCATCAACTTTAGTTTCTTTAAAGCTTTTCTTTCCAAATATGTTAGCTAAGTCCTTTTCACTATAACGGGATAGATCTTTGCCTCGTGTATACTTGTGGTAATGTATGCGTGCCTTGCTTTTCTTTGACTTTTTTTCTAACGAGACGCCACTATGTAAAATATCAGTACTCTTTGTCTCAGCTAAAAGAATAAACATATTAATCTAGAAAAGGTGTGATTCAATCAAAGTAATACATATTTCATAAAGAAATAAATATTTTTCAATAAATTTAATGTGTACAACAAAACAGCCTAATAAAAACATAAATCCCTTTTATGTATTTTTTTACATTATAAAAGCACCGACAATAAACAAGCCATATTATTAATGCCTCTGTACTAATAATTATCTTATTACATATTTTATGTATTGCCTTATATCCCAAGTAATGCATAGAACATTTATTAATATGTAAAATTTATATACTTTGATAAGTTACGATAAGATCAATGTAAAAGAAATTTCCAATTTCCACACCATATAGTATTTAATTATGAAGTAAATGATTTAAGCAACAACATTGATAATGATATATACCTAGAGATATACATTTATAATAATAAATAAGGACAGAGTGTCCTTAAATATATACACTATATAACTAAGTTAATAGAAAAAAACCACGTCTCTACAATAACATTATTATAGGTTCAACTTACTATTAGAAAGGTTTGCAAGCAATGCGTTAAAATCGTCTTCGTGCTTTGTCCACTGGTCGTTCTTGTCTTCAAAGCCCAAGCCTTTTTCGTCGTTTTTATATTTAGCAATCACATGCTCTATTATCCCGTTTTCTTTAGCACCTAACCCTTTTCCTGAACTCCATCCCATTTTCTCCAACATACGTTGTCCAAACTTATTGCTATCGTTGCTCCATGCATTATTTTTAGCACGTAGGTTAATAATCTTTTGTTTATGACGGGGTCCAGCCAACATCGACATATTTTAATTTAAAACTTTCAAAATATCGCACTACAACGTGTTCATCCTGACAGTAATAGCCGAATGTCAAATGAAATTCAAAATGGCCGACACACAGATTAAACCGAGCGAGCGGTGCGTTCACTACAGGTTTCGTAAACACCACAATAAAGACGCGTTCAATACTTTTAATTTATTCGATATCATGAACGATTATGTTAAATGTTCTATATTAGTGTTTATGTCTAAATAAAATATGGTAATAGGGACATAGCACGATGAAAATATATTGTATTTTGTTCATATTTCGACCCAGTTATATAGGTCATGGCCAAATTAAAACATATCTCTACCGGTGTCCACAAATAAATTTAAAATAGATTGTTGTTTTTTTTATATTTAATCCATGTATTTTATCGATTAAAAATATGTGAAACTTATTAATAAATATCATTGTGTAGAGTTAACTATATTATAGTAGAAAAACATACTATACCTATTCTAGTTTTATCACAAATTATAAATATTTCTTTCGGAGAAAAAATACTACTGTAACCGCTTTTCATGCTTATAACCTCGATTTAGCATCACTTAAGATGGGTGTTAATACTTTATAGAATTCCTTAACTTTTCGAAAAGATTACTATCATATGCACCGGCGAATGTAAAAACGACCAATTTTTTTTTTATGTACTACATATTTTTATGATATCGGTTAGATTTTCTCAAAACAGCCTATATATTGCTTATGAAATTTACTACGATGTGGTAGAATAAAAATTTGTACTATTAACCATTAATAAACTTTTATACATATTTAGTACATATTATGCCGTTCTTGCTATCACGACATTAAAGAAGCTCATCTTAAGACGTCTTCTAGTAGTATTATATAAATTTTATACGTGTATCTAATCTGGTAATCACAAAATGTTAATATGACGAAATAATTCTTAACATATTGTTATGGTTGTGCGATATTATAATACCTGGTTGATAAAAATGTCAAGTGAACAAACTAGTTCCGCCCACAAAAAACGTTTGCTGACAGAGATGATATAATAATTATGAAATTCGTGCCAATGTTAAACTACAAAGTATAAATTAATATGGTAGTCGCAATATTGCGTGTATTCGCTTCCAAGATTCGATTCCTGGCAAGGCCAATTTAGAAAATATTATTTCTTTTATCTTTATCGATCTTAACTAAACTTCATCACCTGCACCGCCATGAGTATATTGCCTGTAGAAACCATTAATAGTGACCAATAGCTGTATATTCCTTAACGCTCTTAAATACTTTTAGAAGTCTATATCTATTTACATTTATTTATTTTTGCGCTGGGAAATGCATTTACGCACCCCGCCTGTGACACAGACGGGAGTGTGGCACTCGCTGGTAGCACCAGAATACCCAATAAAACCCAGCGTAGCCGTCGACATTTGGGAATGGAAGGAACAGAAGTTCGTTGTGGCATTCCACTCTGGCCTCTCCGAATGAAACCGGCTCAAAAGTGCGCTATAGGGGGAGGAGTTGAATAAACCTCCGTCTCCTGTTTCATATTGCCCTCCTAAGTTACTTTGCTCCTCCTGAGTTACTTTGCTTCAGCTGCATTCGCCCTCTCTCTTTGCCGTGCCTCCTTTGGAAAAATAATAGTTTCGCAGAAGGTGGCAACAGCATTCCAGACTGCTCGTTGACAAGCATTGCACCTATAATACTGGCAAGCAAGAGGTCTGCACCGATCTGCGACGTCAGAAGGTGGCGCTGAGGTCCCCAAGCAGGACATTCGGCCACCGCGTGGTGCGCTGTGTTTACAGGAGCACCACACTAGTGGCAAGTGGCCAACATATCTATCTAAAAATATTTATACCTATATCTGTTATATATTGTCGTTAGAAACCATGGCGCCGTTGTGTCCCAAATCCAATTATTAGAATGACAATGATGCTAAGACGGATTTAAACCACTAAACTCACTCATTCGTCTTTAGTGACTTGAGTTTAGTAGTTTCGTTCGCGATTGAATTGAAAGTTGGCAAAGCGATTCCTTTTTCAATGTAAACGGTCACTGAATACGGATTGCCAAATAATCCTTTGGAATTGGGAATTACGCGGTAATACTACGGGGAATCCTGCTTTTTTTACTGTGTCAATCGGGCACTCGCCACTTCGCCGGTGTCACGTGGGTTGGAAAAGGTCATCTTTATCATCTTAACCAATGGACGTCCACAGCTGGATATGGGTCTCCTTCAAGGACATCCATAACACACGGTCTTGTGCGGTTTTTAAACATCGTCTTCCGGTAACCTTTTTCAGGTCATTTGGCCACCTGGTGGGGGTCTATCAACGCTGCGCTTACCGGTACTTGGGGATCAAATTCGAAACGAAGAGATTCGCAAAAGAACAAGAGCTACCGACAAAGCTCGAAGGGTCGCGGAGACGAAGTGGCGATGGGCAGCGTACTTAGCTAGGCGAGTTGGAGAAGGTAGGATCCAGTAATGTTATGAAAGGGAAAAAAATTTTTTGGTTAGCTTATCTCTTTTTTTTATACAGCGTATATTTTTAACATTGTTTAACTCTTCATTTTAAAATAGGGCTATGACAGATTACGTCTATTTATTTACATAAAATATTTGCAATAAATCTCAGATTTAGCTACAGCGAGTGGTAGATACATAACTAGTAGTAAATACGTGTTAGATTACGAACTCGCTTGACTTGAGTGACCGGTTCCCTAAAAGTAAAAGTGAGAATTTTCTGCCCAACTCAATTATGCAAAAGCTTTATGTTGTCTAGCTTTCCACTCGCTACCTGTTCTTAACTATTAAAGTTTCTTTAACTCTTCACTCTGAGCGTACCTGATGGCAAGTGAGATACAGTCTTATGTCTCAGTCTTATGGTTTCTACATGGCATCGTACCGGAATACAAATCTCTTGCTTGATGGTATGTCTTTGCTAATAAGGTGGTAACTAGAAGCCGAAGCCTCTCTCTAGTCCGGTCTCAGATTAGAAAATGCATTGACCTAAAAATATCGAACCTGGGATCTCTGTTAGCAAAGCGAGTACTCGCACCACTGCAATAACGAGCCCGTCGAATATTGTTTCATTTTATATCAGAAGCCGTCTATTTGATGTTGCTTTAACTCAAGTAGATTGCTCCATACAACTTTAAATATTTAAGAAGCAGTTAATGGCTTACAAGTTGTTAGAACCATATAAGGTGTCACAGTTTCCATTGACTATACATGAGCGGACCGGTCAACTTGCTGAGAAAGTTGTACCGAGTTCCCGAGAAAACGTCAGTTTCTACCTGGTAAGTGTTTGTAAGGTGTTTGGCATGAACAAGAAGCTCCTACAGGTTTACAGCTTTCCAAACAATGTTATTGACAAAATACATTGATATTGTTGTCGTCCAATAAATTAAAATCCAGTATTAAAAGAAAACCAATTGAAAAATTATACTATAATTTGAATTACTAAGATCAAAGGTCGGCAACCTTTTCTTAAAGCAAGTCCACAAATGTAATGAGCGCATTGGTGCGGCCCACAAATGTTATGAGCGTATTGCTTCGACCCACGATTGTAAAGAGAGTATTGGTGCGACCAATAAATGTTGTGAGCGCATTGGTGTGGCCCAAAAATGTTATAAGCGTATTGGTTCGACCCACGATTGTAATGAGCATATTGGTGCGGCCAATAAATGTAATGAGCGCCTTGGTGCGGCCAATAAATGTTATGAGCGCATTGGTGCGGCCCACAAATGTTATGAGCGTATTAATTCGGCCCACGATTGTAATGAGCATATTGGTGCGGCCAATAAATGTTATGAGCGTATTGAAGCGAGCCACTAATGTTATGAGCGTACTGGTGCGGCCTACAAATGTTATGAGCGTATTGGTCCGGCCCATGATTACAATGAGCGTTTTGGTGTGGCCAATAAATGTTATAAGCATATTGGTGCGGCCAACAAATGTCATGAGCGTATTGGTCTGGCCCACCAATATTTTGAGCATATTGGTTCTACCCACGATTGTGATGAGCATATTGGTGCGGCCAATAAATGTTAAGAGGGTATTGGAACGGCCCAGAAATGTTATGAGCGTGCGGGCCACAAAGGTTATGAATGTATTGGTGCTGCCAAAATTCGAGTGAAATAAAAAGATAATACTTTGGAATAAAAAAATCTCGATAATAACTAGGGCCATTTTTTAAGCAATATTGATACGTTACTTGTACATTAATAGTGTGAACATTGAATGAAGGGGCGCAAGTGCGCTGTGAGAGTAATTTTAGCAATATGCAACTGCAAGGAAGTATAGGTGACCCATATTAGTAATTTATACCGAATTCTAATATTAACATGTCTCCCACTGGATGCAACTTCTAGGAATATGCCGATAGTTATATTTTAATTTTATTTAATAAGCTGTTTCATGTCGCCCTTTATTGTGAAGTTGTTTTAACTCATTTATATAGCTGAAACCGCGATTTCGTCTGGAGTGGATTCGTGGAATATTTTTTTGGTAGCACTTTCATTAATTTAGGCGAATAGCTTTACAAATAAGAAACACACACAGCTCTTTGAGGGTGGAATTGCCTAAAATTTACTTTTAATAGTTTCCATTGTGTCTAATAATTCCATAAAAGATATCGTTTGCAAATGTGAAGTTTGAATTGTTTTTAATGTGAAAATTTGAATTTTTTTTTCATTAACACGTGGAAATTCTTAGCTGTCCTCTAATCGGCAAAAGGAATATTTCTATCAAATTTCAAGTCTCTAGGCCTTATGGCTCCAGAGATATCGTGATGAGTCAATAGATACCTGGATATCTCTTATATAAATTTAGATTACGAAACCTATCCGAAACTATACGGCTGATAAACTTGATATTCGGCATAGTTGCAATGTGAACGCTCATTTCGATCGGGGTATATAGACGAAAAACAATCACTGCGAGTTCAAAACCCTCTCACCTGACATTCACAACGCAGACGCTGCTTAAGAACGGGATCCATATAAAATCCGGGATCAAAAACTACGCGGGTAACAAAGCAGGCAACAGCTACTATTATTTATAAGAAATAGAGGATAGCATGAAGACAGAAATAAATTGCACTTCATTGTGAAAATCTAACCTCTACTGGGGTTAAATAGCAGATGAAGTTCAATATAAAGACATCTTTATTTACTTTCAAAGTTGGTATTTAACTTTTTCAAAATAAAAGAGGACGTATTGGGTACCTCAGAAGATAAACGATGGTTTAGGCGTTTAAAAATACAAGTAGATCGAATAGTCAAAGGCAGCATTATTATTTAGTAGCAAGTAGCTGTTATAAGAAGCTTTGTAATATTGTCACTTTGTAATAGGCTAAAATTTTAAGAGAATAACATGGCGTTGTATACTTGAGATCGAAATTTACAAAAGATGGAACATGTGAAAGTGATATTGAAAGGAGAATGAATGCAGGGAATATGGTAAATGGTGCTCTGCACGCCTTTATGAATAGTCAGATGGTGTCTCAAAGGGCTAGACCGGCTGTGCATGCAGGAGTGTTGGTGCCAACACTTATGTGTGGTATTGAAAGTTGGGTATGGCAGAAGAATCACATAAATAAAATAAATGCGGTAGAGATGAGAGCGTTGAGAAGTATGACTGGATTTAAACTGAGTGATAAAGTAAGAAATAGTGTGATAAGAGAACGTAGTGGTATAAAAGAAGATGTAGTGACTAAAATTGAGAAAGGTATACTTAGATGGATTGGGCATGTAGAGAGAATGAATGAAAGGAGACTGACAAAAAGGATTTATGAGTTAAGAGTGAATGCGAAAGTTGGAAGGGAAAGACCAAGGAGAACGTTCTCGGACCAAATCCAGGACATTTTAATTAAAGGCCAAATCAAGAGTATTCTAAACCGACGAACTTGTATGAAAGGTTTAATGAGAATTAAAAAAGCGATGTTGTCTCTGCCTACCCCTATAGGAATGAGGCGTGATGCTATGTGTGTATGTATGTAAGCTTTTAATATAAATCAACAATTTTAGGTAGACGTCACGGATGATAAATGCAAAGCTTTATTATTGTTTCAATAAAATTTTATGCTAATCAAAAAGATATAAAGAGTTAACCTTCATTTGCTCGTTTACCAAAGTCAATTTATTGAAATTATTCACCAAACAAGCGATTTTAATGTGGGAAGGCAGATGACTCACTCAAGGCGGATCCGAAATGTTGCATGACACGAAAGGACCTACATTAATTCACAATATACGTATATATTTTGTCAATCAGGAAAGTTTACTTTACTTTAAATTATTCGTAAATAGTGCTGAGTCGTCAGAATCACCTATCAAACGGGAGTCCCACAAGGATCAGTACTTGGTCCTTTTTTGTTCTTCATATATGTAAATATTGTTGTTTATAATAGACAGAATAGTAGAAAATTACGACGATGTAACTAATGCCCTATCACATGTTTCACGTAATAATTTAATATTGAATTTGGCAAAGACTATGTTGAATTTGTTTTTCCAAATGCAAAAGAAGTCTGTGAAAATATTCAAATAAATGATAGTCCGTTTAAGAAAGTTAAGTCTACAGTCTTCTTAGGAATAACCTTAGACTGGCCTTCAGAGGCAAACTTAGTTCTGCTGCATATGCTATTGAAAGGTTAGACAATACACTGATACCCATTCTCACACGTAGAGGGTAAATAAATAATACAGAGAATAAATGTATTATATGAGATACATCTTACACAATTATGAAATTAACAATTTTCATAAACCCGCATAAATTTTCTGTTTTAGTTATTCATAAATTTTATCAGATATTTCCTTATCACGTTCTATAAATACCGTTATATCTTCTCTAGCGCATATACAATTTGTAACTTTCTTTGGAATGTTCTCTACTTTTGTATCAAGTCTATATCTGACTGTCTAAAACCCTCGTTCATCGTGGTTACTACCTATCTCTTATAAATGTGTGAGAGGGGAGTTTCTCTTTAA
The DNA here is from genome assembly GCA_015832385.1 of Elymnias hypermnestra. NCBI lineage: Eukaryota > Metazoa > Arthropoda > Insecta > Lepidoptera > Nymphalidae > Elymnias > Elymnias hypermnestra. The sequence goes on from JACTOM010000917.1 coordinate 535,263, forward strand.
TCTTGTTCTCGTTTATCCAGGTTTGACTGTAGTAGGTAAACGATCCTCCGTTTTTAGAAAAGCCACTTTATTTTCCTAATGGTTTTCCGCTAGGTCTCAATTTACATCTCATCAATATGATACAATTCATAAAACACAGTGAATAAAACTTTGAATATCTACTTTGTGAGTAAAATCACCAGCCAATATAAAACATCTTTATTCAATTAGGCTATTTATTCAGGATCGTCAAATATCATTTGATAATGAGATAAAGTTACAAGTGTTCCTAATCTCCATGATCTATGAAGAGCACATAACAAACTCAGTCCGGTGTAATTTTTATTATCATAAACTATTTCATTTAGAGCTTTTTAATTGTTTAAGTAATCCTTCAAATTATAGTATGATTTCTCATTTAGCTGTCTTTTAATAAAGAACGTGTTCTGGGAGTTTCTTATCGAAACGTATTGTTACCCATAAAAATATTAATAAAGATCTTCAGTATGTTGTAAATTTGTGAAAAAACATTCGCGTTCGTAATTAGAGAAGTTAACGGTGTATCTCGGAGGCTGAATGCCCGAGGCCGTGGCTGAGGCGAAATAAAAAAAAAGGGTAAATTATTGGCGTCCCGACCGCTTTGCCGACGACAGCTGCGAATTGGCGCGAAACTGGTTTCGCCCGGGGCGCGGTGACGTCATCTGACATGTGCCTTCGAATTTGAGAGTTCTTCAGCCAAAAAAAAACTCTCCATGTACACGATGATCCATTCGATTATACGGCGTTTATTTTGTTAAAGTATTGTACGTATCGTTATGTTGAATACGTATTTCTTTTATAAGGACAGGTGAATAAGCAGACGCGTATATATCACATAAAATTATTTATGATAACAATACAAATATATCGATGTATATGTGATTATACCACCCTATTCATCAAAGTAGAGTTCGCTTTTTTGTGTAATATTTTTCATTTTCCAATAATTTAATGTTTTAACGGATGAATTTATTTGTGATTTGATAAAGTAAAGTTGATAAAGTAAATTTCAAATTTGGTTATTATTTGTAATGTTACATAATCGGGGATTATTCAGTTTTGTATTGAAATAATAAATAAAAGTGTGATAAAACAACCAGTCTTTTACTGGGGCATCGTTTTTTTTTATAATTCGTATATCTATTAAATTAAACATGATGCATCAAAACCTATTATAAGGACAACTGCCTCATTGGTCTAGTGGTTAGCATGTTCGACTAAAGACGTGAGGACCTGGGTTCGAGTCCCGGGTCGGGTCAATTCAAAAATCAATATNCACCCCCGTGCCTCGGAGAGCACGTTAAGCCGTTGGTCCTGCGCCTGATCTCTCTCCGGTCGTGTCGGATTTCCGTCACATCGGACTATGAGAGTGAAGGAATAGAGAGTGGGCTTGTGTACTATGCTTGCCAATCCGCAGTGGAGCAGCGTGGTGGGTTTATGCTCTAAAAACCCTCTCATACGAGTGAGGAGGCCTATGCCCAGCAGTGGGGCGTTAATGGGCTGCTACTTACCTTACCTATACCTAGGGGCCGCCGATATGTTTATCTGATAAGTTCTCATATCTAAACCACTGATGTAATTTTGATTAATTTTAGTATATGGGATCTTGGAGAAGGATAGATATACTTTCTTCTGGCAAACACAATCGTAGTTCACGATGGTCCATTCGATTTTTAACCGACTTCCAAAAAAGGAGCTTATCATTTTTATGTTTGTTACATCATAACTTTCGACGGTGAACCTTGATGATTTTTTTTATATGAAGGGTGGTGCTTGTTGGAGGTTCCCATTTTTAAAATCAAGTTCTCATGATGGCATCCATGAGAAAACCAGATAAGTAGAAAGAATGGGTAAGATATTTGAATTCGATGTCAGCCAAGGTACATATACAAGCTACAGGTGGAAGTGGCGCCGGAGCTGCCAAGTAGACCTGCGGGAAGAACTCTAAAAAAGAATACGCAATTATTCTTTACTTTTTAGAGAGAAGATAGTGTATAGTGAGTAAGATATGAGCTGCAAGTTGCATATTTTTCCACATTTATATATAAACATATATAACTCATTTGCTATTTCTTATTCTCGCTAAACCCTCGAGAACAGCTGAACTAGTTCAGGTTTAAAAGGCGAGTAAACATGAAAAACATGCTTGTAATATAATACAAAGAAACATTTCGCTTTCCCTTCGAAACTATCGCTGCCTGTCATTTGATGTTCGTTCCGTCGTTCAGAAATCAAAATAATGGTTTTGTTTTTGACATTAACAACCAAAAATTTCTGATCGCAACTATAATATTTCACGGACTTTGGCTGGAATTTGGCGGTAAAGGTGGCTTTTTTGATTATAATAACATTATAGACACCACCTACATTTTTCGTATTAAAATCTCTCTTACCCTAATAGTCTAGGATCCCGCTGCAAAATTGCTACGTTCATATTGTAATAAATAGATATACAATTTTGATGCTTAGTTATAACAAGGGTAATATAATTACCCTATGCTTAAGTTATTCTGTATATATCATGTATATATATAATGGCAAAAGAGTAATAGGGAGCCCAATGCGTTGGTCCGATCAGATCCGCACCACATTACAGACTTCCGTCTACGAGGCCTTACACGCTGCGGAAAGCAAAGGCAAATGGCGTTCCATTATTAAAAGAAAATTGCTCATCAGAGGTGGTTGTCAAGACCCTCAAAATTGAGGAAACGAAGCAAGGAGGAGGAGGATATATTATGTATTGTTTGTGGTGGACAATAAAGTGTATTGTCTCTCTCTATGTCAAAACAGCGTTGCCAAACCAAATGTTCCCGAGAGGCTTTTCAATTTAATTAAATGAAGATAGAAAGATAATATACTTTATTGATCACCACGCTAAAAATAGATGTACAATTACTCAGTATTAGATAACCCTAGCCTTAGGAAAACCGTCAAAGAAATGAGAGAAGGTAAGTGATGTGTATAAATGAATAGGCATACAATTACTACACATAATATATACAGAATAGTAGCACCAGTGACCGAGAAGTTAAGGAGTGGAAGGCTGTCCTGGTATGGACATGTCATGAGAAGGTAGGATAGCCATGTATGCAAAAGGGCCTTAAATATGATGGTAAGCGGCAGGGCTAGGAGAGAGCGACCAAATATAGTGTGAATTAGGATATGTGTGTAAGGAGTGTGAATGTAGAAATGACAGCGGATAAAGGGAAGAGGTGAAAGGAAACATGCTGTGCCGACCCCACCTAGTGGGATAAGGACAAGAAAATGAATATATACAGAATATTGTAAAAACATACATATACTCATAGTATAATATTAATAAGCAATAGTAATTGAATTTTGGGAAAAATTACTTTCCTTGACAATATTAAAATAAAGGTGTGATATCAGTATCATAACCTTATATGATACTGATATTGTATAAATACAAATATTTTTTTTATGTTCCGCTAAATATAACGGCCGAATCCAACTCGGTTGGGCAACGTTCGGGAAATTCCGGAAGACATTTTCGTCCAATATCCCTCAGTGCGTGAAGACTAAAGTCTTCGAACAGTGCGTGTTGCCAGTGTTTACCTACAGATCGGAAACGTGTTCGCTGACTATGGGGCTCATTTGAAAACTCAGAGTCACTCAGCAGGCGATGGAGAAGGCTATGCTCGGAGTTCTTCAATGCAATCAAATCAGAAATGAGAAGATCCATAGCAGAACATAAAGTCACCGACACAGCCCTCGAATCGCTAACCTGAAGTGGCAATGGGCGGGGCACATATTCCGACGAACCGATAGACGTTGGGGCGCGAAGGTGCTGGAATGGCGACCCCGCACCGGACGAAGCAGTGTAGGAAGACCCCCCACAAGGTGGACCGACAATATAAGGAGGATCGCCGGTAGCCGCTGGAGCCAGGCGGCGAATGATCGGGTCTTGGGGAAATTATTTCGTGAGACCTATGTTTAGCAATGGACGTCCATCGTGTTGAAGCGACGACGACGACGAAATATGCCTGCGTATATATAAGATGTAAAGTGTCTGTTACCAGATTAGCGTGCTTCCATCTTAAACTGTATCATCACTTATCATCAGGTGTGATCACGGTCAAGCCATAACCTGTCAGCTATACAAAAGGACGCATAAATAGTCACTGAACGATAAAGCCGCCTTTTGAATCTTATATTAAATTATATATTTCATGTATTGTCAATGATGTAATAAAGTCTACTCTCTCTCTTACTATAAAACCCTAAATAATAATATTATTTACACTTATATTATATGATACACTTTGAACAACAGTGTATGAATTACAATTGGTATAATGAGTTATCAATTAATAGTAAAATTAGAAGCAAGTTGTTATGCACTGTAATTAGACACCATTGTAGTGTGAGAAGCCAGTTTGAAATGCTCAAATCGTTGAACAACGGCGTTGTCCCGAGAAGAATCCACAATAAACACAGCCAGGTATCTTTGTTATCACAACCATTATAATATAATTCCAATCGTGGTCCTTCGACGCTGGTAATGTATTTCCAAATGAGTGATGTTTATATTGAATTTATTTTTAACCGACTTAAAAAAAAGGAGGAGGTTATCAATTCGACTGTATTTTTTTTTTCTTAATGTCTGTTACCTCATATGTCCCGATAAGGTGGACCGATCTTGATGATTTTTTTTAAATGAAAAGTTGTGCTCGTCATAGGGTCCCATTACTTTTTAAATCTAGTTCTGATGATGGCATCCATGAGAAAACCGGATAAGTCTTAAATTTGCATTAAGCATGTGCGCGACAAATGGACGAATAACTCAAGATCGCGCCAACCGATTTCGAAGATTCTTTTTTTATTGGAAAGGATATACTTCAAGGGTTGTTTTGTGATAGTTTGGTTAGTTTCTGATTATGGAATCCATGACAAAGTGACGGAACTCTTCAATTCTTAGGAGCAAATCAACGATACTCGAATGAATCTTCTATAGGCTATCCAGATATTTGAGTCGCGTACCGTAATTTCGATATGGTCAAGTGCTAGTCGTAGTTAAATATGAAGATCAATGGATCTCCTCAACGGCTTACAGTAAGGGTGCGGTTTATGGCAGAAAATATAAGTGTCTGTAATCAAATAGCAATGAGCTTACGTTTGTTGTTGCATTGCAACACATTTTTAGGTGTACACATATTGAGACAAATTTGTTAGTTTACTTCGGATTCACTAAAAATCAAAAAATAAGTATAAATTTTAACAAAAACAGAACCGCCTTCAAAACAATTTACAAATATATTAATATGTTCTAAAAAGTAAGAAATAATTGCGTATTCTTTTATAGTGTTCTTCGTATTGTTATATTCGGAGTCGGTGTCAGCCGAGGCACCTACATATAGGCGGGAGCTGCCAAGTGGACACCCGGGGAACATCTTCCTTGGCTGACACCGAGTCCGAATATAACAATACGAAGAACATTATAAAAGAATACGCAATTATTTTAGAGCATGTAATTGTATTTGTGAGTTTGTTTTGAAGGCGGTTCTTCTTTGTTAAAATTTATATTTATTCTATATGTATAAAAATCAATTGCTGTTCGTCAGTCTCCCTAAAACTCGAGAGCGGTTAATCTGATTTGATTAGTTTTGGATTTGAATTATTTGTACAAGTCCAGGGAAAGTTTGTAAAAATCTCTTCCCTTGGAAACTATTCCTAGCTGCCAAACATCTGGGCCAAAGACAAGTCACTTTCGAAGATTGCTAACGCTTAAAAAATGTATGGGCATGACGTTAAAGTTTCGATATGAAACGTCATTTCCATACATTTTTTAAGCGTTAGCAATCTTCGAAAATGACTTGTCCACGGGCCCTGATGTTCGTACCGTCGTTCAGAAGTCAATTTGAATTTAAAAGAATCAGTATATAGAATACTTTGGGCGTTTTTTTGATTACGACTTGTTTTTGATCCAATTTAGTTTTAACCACATTTCTTAGTAAAGTAAGTAAGTAGCAGCCCATTAAAGTCTCACTGCTGGGCACAGGCCTCCTCACTCCTCCTCAGGTTTTTAGAGCATAGACCCACCACGCTGCTCCACTGCTGATTGGCAGGCATAGTACACAAGTACACTCTCTATTCCTTCACTCTCATAGTCCGATGTGACGGAAATCCCAAGATCAGGCGCAGGACCGACCGCTTAACGTGCTCTCCGAGGCACGGGGGTGGATCACACCGCCAACTTCCCAACTTCGGGCAAATATTGAGAAAATCTTAATAGAAAACTCAATATCGGGACTCGAACCCAGGACGGACCTCATGTCTGTAGTCGAACATGCTAACCACTAGACCAATGAGGCATTTCTTAGTAAAGTTGAAAAATTCTGCAATTATCAGCTCATATATTTATTGGTACTGAGGCAGTACGAAGTTCGCTGGTTCAGATACTTATTTATATATTTTGTAAAGACAGATGAATTCTGTTAGTCTCTAAAAAGATACAGACTATAAAGGATAACTTAATTTGAAATAGACTACAACACAAAAAAGGTACCTAGTCGTGTTATTTTTTTAAAACCAGTATAAGGGATTGAATATATACTAAGATTGAAATAGGATAATAAATTCATGACCTTGAATTTATTTGTGATAGGTTATAGGAATTTTTGGACTAATCGAGATATAAGTAAGTAGCAGCCCATTAATGTCCTACTGCTGGGCATAGATCTCCTCTCTCATACAAGGGAGGCTTTTTAGAGCATAGACCCACCACGCTGCTCCACTGCGGATTGTTAGGCCTAATCTTAATATAAAATTCGATATTGACCTTGGATTGGCTCGACTTGGGACTCGAACCCAGTCGAATAGTCCAACATGCTAACCAATAGAACAATGAGTCAATTGAGGTAAATAAGATAACCTTCCATTTTATACCTACTACCTATACGTTGTTGTTGTCTGTTACCTGTAGGTATAAGTAAGTAGTAAGTAGCAGTCCATTAACGTCCCACTGCTGGGCACAGGTTTCCTCACTCCAAGGAGCGAGGGTTTTTAGAGCATAGACCCACCACGCTGCTCCACTGCGGATTGGCAGGCATAGTACACAAGTGCACTCTCTATTCCTTCACTCTCATAGTCCGATGTGACGGGAATCCGACACGACCGGAGAGAGATCAGGCGCAGGACCGACGGCTTAACGTGCTCTCCGAGGCACCGGGGTGGATCACATCGCCAACTTCCCAACTTCGTGCAAATATTGAGAAAATCTTAATAGAAAACTCAATATCGGGACTCGAACCCAGGACCTCATGACTGTAGTCGAACATGCTAACCACTATACCAATGAGGCAGTTATATATATACCTACAGAGGCCTGCAGGTAAATATATAACGAACTAGGTACCAAAATTCGTACTTATGTCTTACGTAAGTATAAAAATAAATAAAAAAATTCAAAATACTGACCTACCATTGTATACCTATTTACTTCTCTTATTTTCTTTACGCTCATTTTATATATTATGATTTACCATTTAAAAAATACTGATCTACCATTGTATACTTCTATTATTTTATCTATGTTAAACGCTCACAGATTATACATCTTATATATTATGTCGTTAGGTACTTAACTAGGTACCAAAGACAAACAAATTAATTTAAAAATGGGATACCAAATCAACCATGGGAACAGGAATAATTGGGGAGTCATTGCACTATTCATAGGCAGGTATGCAATAGCAAACGTGTTTTGCCCCGATACCTACGACTTACCTGAGAGTCACTCCGGACATGGTTCAAATTGTTCACAACTAAACCGTTGTCTCCCATTGGATCCATTCTAAATGCATTATCCATTCACCAAATCACAACACATCTCAGTTTCAACTTACTAACTTAACACACAAAGTTATAGCACAAAACACAGCCGGAAACGAACAAAACTAAACGTCAAAACTAATAAATATATTAAACAACCCGTGTTTCAATTGGTTGTTATATTGTTGTAGTGAAAAAGTTTTATTATTAAATATTGGGCACACGTCCGTACGATCCTAAGGACGCCAGGCGGCGAAAAGTTAACCGTGCGTGATTTCTTAGGACTTTCAAAACCAAATGGTCGTATACGCTATCAATCTTTGCATACCAGAGTCGTGAGGCGAGACGGGTGTAACGAAGGGATAGCGAGAGTGACGCGAGTGAAAGGGACGGCAACAAAGCAGGTATTTCGCCTTTAAGTAGGCGAATAGTGTGTACAGGTTTTGCTCCCACTACAAGGTATGGACTCGAAGAGGCTCGGAGCTTGAAAGTTAAGTTGTTAAAAACACATAGCTCTGCGCAGCCGCCGCTAGAATAGCCACTTTTTACAATAAAACCAATTAAAAACAACTATTTTCTTTTCATATGTGGACAAGTTTTTAGAACCGTCACTAAACAGGAGTCCTATCTAGAAATAAACTGACAGTCCATGACTCATCTGGAGTTTTACTGAAAGTAAATTGAGATGGTGTTGTTTTATGATCGTCATTCGAAATATCTTCATTCAAGTAGGCCTTTACAGCACTTTTCAATAGTCAAATATCGTTTTTTTCATTTAAATGAACGTCTGATAATATTAAAGAACGACTTACAGTCTAAAGTTACGAGGGTTCTTTCGCGCCCTGATCTGAGAAGAGCCCACAACAAACTCAATCGGTTTTACGTTTTAATTTATTCTATATCAAGATTGTCTATCATCATCTTTGTAACTTATTATTATTACAATCGAAAATTTTTTCCATTCCATTATCTTTAACACACTGTTTTTTTTATAAATATTACAACGAAATCGTTTTTGTTTTTCACAAATGTGTAAATAGGTCTGGTTTTAAAGTCATTAAATATCATATAAAAAAAGCATTCGTAATCGTTCATAAATATAAAGAATGAACCCGGGACTGACCCAATCGATCATTTGAACCGGTCCCGTACATCTCTAGTGAAGGTCGTATAGGAAGGAGCTCATTTGAGACTTCAATAGAAAATAAACCTTAAATTCATTGCATTAAGGTGTAAAATGGCGTGTATAGGTAAGATTTTAAAGTCCATACAAATATAATTTTATCTAATTTCGACTTTATCACATTATGATAAGGTTGTAATTTGTATAAGTTTGTCAAAGGGTCCAATTTTAAAAGCTGTTCTAGTGAAACAGACGACGTATAAAAATGTTAGGGATTTTTACCTGGACTTAGTTTTTATATAATCTATCAGATCCACGAGTTCGTTGCGAATGGTTGAATTGTAAAGTTATTTTTTCTGTCGGTGGAAAATATTGAGTATAAGTTTATATTGTCAAAAGCACAAAAGAGGTTACATTAGAAAAGTTTATATTGTCAAAAACAATAAGAAGGTTACATTAGAAAAGTTTATATTGTCAAAAGCACAAA
>JACTOM010000917.1:545501-563277 GCA_015832385.1 Elymnias hypermnestra
ACAAAAGTAAAATAAATGCGGTAGAGATGAGAGCGTTGAGAAGCATGAGTGGATTAAAACTGAGTGACAGAGTGAGAAATAGTGTGATAAGAGAACGTTGTGGTATAAAAGAAGACGTAGTGACTAAAATTGAAAAAGGTATGCTTAGATGGTTTGGGCATGTAGAGAGAATGAATGAAAGGAGACTGACAAAAAGGATTTATGAGTCAAGAGTGAATGCGAAAGTTGGAAGGGGAAGACCGAGGCGAACGTTCCTGGACCAAATCCAGGACATTTTAAATAACGGCCAGGTCAAGAGTACTCTAAACCGACGAACTTGTATGAAAAGTTTAATGAGAATGAAAGAAGCGAAGGAGATATGCAAGGATCGTGGCAAGTGGAAGGATGTTGATGTGGATGGATGTTGAGTGGATGTCTCTGCCTACCCCGAAGGGAATGAGGCGTGATGCTATGTATGTATGTATGTATGTTGTCAAAAGCACACATGAGGGTACATTAGAAAAGTTTCAATGTTTTTTAAGTTTACGAAACAATTTACGATATTGCACGTAGGTTTGTTCATATATTTCTTTCTTCTTCTCCTGATTAAAACAAACAGAACAACAAAAGAATTATCGAAATCGGTATAGTCGTGCACGACACAGAGGAATACAGACTCATTTTATGTAAAGAGATTATAGCAACGACCTTTTTTATTATAGTCTTCGTTTAAATTAATTATGGTCAAGTTTCAACCACTTAGCAACCACTAGTTATAATAAATGAATACGTACTAATATATCGTCATCGTTTAAGAGGGTAGAGAAAGATAATGTATCTTCACTAGTTTTCTTTTTTTAAAGTACATTGTTTTTGCAATTTTAAAGTTATATACAGTCCACAGTGTAAGGTCTCCAACTAATGTATATGCAACCAGCGAACCAGATGTTTGAAATGCAAGTGAAAGTTGTTATGCAATCTCGTCTCTTCTGTGCTTTCGGTGATAATTCACTGATTCGATAGTATATTTCCTATTAGAAATGTATATTTCTGCTTTTAGTACCTCATGAAAAGCCCTGATGACTTAGCAGTGAGATACCTTTTAGATAAATCAGGGAATGGATCCACAGAAGGCATCGTTAAGTTTTTCTTTATAAAAGTTAAAGTTACAGGCTTGATTGTGGATTTAAAACTTCGTGAGGACGCCTATGCCCAGCAGTGGGACGGTAATAGGCTGTAACTCACCTTTTTGAAGTAATAAATGTATATGCTAACATCGATGACCGTTTTTCAAAGAGTTGTTTCCCCCTCAATCTTCTCAGTGTTTAATGTGCGATAGACATATACCATGGACATACAACGTTGAGAATTCATTAATATATAACCTTTCCTTACATTACCATGTTAAAATACATACGTATTCGTTTTGCTAGCAAAGGTCCCGGGTTCGATCCCCGGAAGGAAGAATTAAGGAAATTGTTTTTTCTAATTTGTCTGAGTCTGGACTGGTGGGGACTACCAGCAAAGACGTACCGCCAAACAAAGAGATTTGTGTTCCGGTACGATGCTGTGTAGAAACCATAAGGGGTATATCGCCTCTTACCACATTAGCAATAAAAATTGAATTTCAATGTGAAATAGTTCAACTTAGATGAGTTTAAGTTATCACTTCTATCGGGCGGACCGACACGTTTTTACATCATCGGTCTTTTTTATCGGTACGAGTTACCAAAACACCCGGTACGACCTTGATTGGCATTGAGAAAGGCTACCCGAGAGTTTTCGCCTGTTTTCGCCTGGAGATAGAGTATGTAATAGAAACCCCCCCCCCCCCCCTGGGGAAAAAATGTCTAGCACTTGGCTGAAAGACTCACCTGATCGTAATTGATGATATAATCTAAGATGGAAGCGCACTAATCCTGTAAGAGATAGTTTTCCTCTTCGTAGACATTAGATTTTAAAGTTGTTACCAAAGAAACTAACTTCAAACAACCTTAATAGTTGTTTTCGTGAAGTTGAAGAAAGATATGTAAGTCGGAGTCAAAAAGTTTCCGGAAAACGCCATCTAGCGGCACTGGACAGAGTCAATGAGTCACAGGCCGGCGGCGTTCTCGACTATTGTAACTGTCGCGCGTTCCTACCGTTACTGTTTTCGTGTAATTTGATATGGGAAACATTAAGCGATTGGAAACTATAATCTGAGTATTTGATTGCACCAACATTACCCACCAAAGCCTACACTTTGGAGGTTGAATTATGGACCCCACTAATGAAGATGTCGGTGGGAAGCTATGCTTTTTCTCCGACATGTATATTAGCCGTTAGAGAAACAACGGTCGACGTTTTCGTCCGGTATACCTCAGTGTCTGAAGACAAAAGTCATTGAATAATGTGTTTTATCAGGGAGGACCTACGGTTGTGAGACGTGGTTGCTAAGCATGGGCCTCACGCGAAGCTTGGAATGACTCAGCGGACAATGGAGAAGGCTATGCTCGGAATTCCTTGACATAATAAAATCAGAAATGAGGAGATCCGTAGCAGAACCGACATACATACATAGCATCACGCCTCATTCCCTTCGGAGTGGGCAGAGACCACGTCCTTCCACTTGCCACGATCCTTGCATATCTCCCTCGCTTCTTTCATTCTCACTAAACCTTTCATACAAGTTCGTCGGTTTAGAGTACTCTTGCCGTGGCCCTTATTTAAAACGTCCTGGATCACCATCCAAGCAAACCTTTCTCAATTTTAGTCACTACATCTTCTTTTATACCACAACGTTCTCTTATCACACCATTTCCTACTTTCACTCAATTTCAATCCACTCGTACTTCTCAACACTCTCATTTCTACCATGCGCAGCCAGTCTGGCCCTTTTAGACACCATCTGACCATTCATGATGGCAGAACATGCAGAGCACCATTTACTATGTTCCCTGCATTCACTCTCCTTTCAATCTTTTGTAAAGAACCGACATAGCCCTAAGAATCGCTGTGCTTAAGTGGCAATGGGCGGGCACATAGTCCAAAGGACCGATGGACGTTGGGGCCTGAAGGTAGCAACCCCACACTCCCACAAGGAGAACCGATGTTATAAATAGGGTCGGTGGATGTCGCTGGAGCCAGGCGGCGCTGAATCGTGCCTTGTGAATATCATAAGGTGAGACGTTTTTCCAGCAGTGGACGTTCGTCGGTTAAAGCAAAGCCATAAGTTTTAGTCAATTTTAACGAGAATCCCTCGGGGGCGCAGGCCATCTCTAGAGCTGGCCAAGTCTCCCTTTGTGCATGTTTCCTTCTGATATATTTTGCCTATTTCAATATTGGTCCTCCTCTTTGCAATTTCCCTTTTGGGCCGGTGCAAGTAATGGTTATTTTTTAACTGGGTAATGCTTTTAAAATAATAATAATACCAACTCTACCTTGAGACATGTAAAAACTTTTACTTGCCATCAATAGTTGTCAAAAAGGATTATTTACAGAAAAAGGTTATGACAAATACGTCAATATAAAAATTAAGTGTTATTTTGTTAAGAAAATGGCATGAGCCGGCAAGAACTCATCATCATCATCACAGCATCAGCTGTTGTTTCTTGCTTTGCAACTGTCATAGAGAAGACCACCAGAGGCGGTGGTCGTCGCTGGCCATAATGGTACGTATCTTTGAAACTGGTCAACGGATTTTAATGCAGTTTTCAGCAATAGATAGAGTGATTCAAGAGGAAGGTTTATATGTATTATACATACATATTACAGCTCAGAAAAGCTGTAAAACTCAAAGTTTACTAGTGGCATAACAAACATATTTTTGTGCGCTTAAATCGCAAACGCTGGCTAAACCTTACAAGATAGATCAAATAAGTATTCTACGGAATTGTATATCTTAAAAAGATCGATAAAAAAGTCCATCATCATATATATTTATCTTTAAAGGTTAACCCACAGAGACCATTTTTATCTTTTACATAATACAAAAAAATGTGTTATTTATCAAGCCATTTTATACAATACAGTTTGATTCCTCATTCAATAAAATGCAATATATACGTTGTATATTTAATGTAGATCAAAACTTCCCTTAAGAGAATTTCATTAAAACTGATATCTTAAAAGATATCAGAGATTTTAAGAAAGAAGGCGTAGCGGCTCACAGGCAGTACGTGTCCATATATCCATTTAACTTTATAATAATAATGTGTAGAGAATACGATACAGTTCAGCCTAGCTTAAACTGGGAATAGGAAATTCTAAGTTTATAAATAACACATTGAGCCACACATAACGATAGCCAAGTTTTCACAGGCTAAGGCTAACTAATTTATGTTTTCAGGTTTCCAACATGTACCATGGCCACAAAATATAACAATATGATAATAAAATATATTCACAAGTTACAATAAATTATAAAACCTAATTTTCAAGAAAATACTTTAATATTTATTCACGAGATGCAATAAAATAAAGGCGTATTTCTCAAGAAAATAAATTGATATTAATTCACAAGATGCAATAAAATAAAGGCGTATTTCTCATGAAAAGAAATTGATGTTAATTCACAAGATGCAATAAGATAAAGGCGTATTTCTCATGAAAAGAAATTGATATTTATTCACAAGATGCAATAAAATAAAGGCGTATTTCTCATGAAAAGAAATTGATATTTATTCACAAGATGCAATATAAAAAGGTCTATTTCTAAAGAACAGAAATTATTATCTCTTCACTAATTATATTATAAAAAACCGTAATTATCAGAAACGGAAATAAATTTTTATTTATGCCATACAATTTGAAATAAAATTCAATTTCACGAGATACAATGTAAAATAAAAACCTATTTCTCCAGAAAATAAAATAATATGACTTTATATTAACAAGTGAAATAGATTTGATGAAAGATGATCGGAAAATTCAGGGGTATTAAACCCACCAGGCTCTGGCATTATACGTGTTATAAAACAATGAAAGCTGTGATAAAGGAGCGCAATATATCTATTAAGAATCTTAACGCAAGGTTTGAGAAACCCTGGACATTTCTGAAGATAGCCTTGATATATTGGCCGGGGATGCTTCTAGTAATGTACTCTTATGGAATATTTCAGCCAGAGAAGATCATCCGGGATATAATGCCTGGCTCATGTAAAAAGGGCCCTCCTGTAGATTCTAAGGATGTGTGCAAAAAGCCAGAGAAGCCTCCACCAACACTACCTGTTTGTCCTCCCCCTTCAGAGGTGAAGACGAAAGCTAAGCCTTGTTAAATACATTTTTAATAAAATATATATACTGTTATTTAGAGTTTACTGTTAGTTAGACTGCCTCATTGGTCTAGTGATTAGCATGTTCGACTACAGACATGAGGTCCTGGGTTCGAGTCCCAGGTCGGGCCAATTCGAAATCGATATTGAGTTTTCTATTAAAATTTTCTCAATATTTGCCCGAAGTTGGGAAGTTGGCGGTGTGATCCACCCCCGTGCCTCGGAGAGCACGTTACGCCATCGGTCCTGCGCCTGATCTCTCTCCGGTCGTGTCGGATTTCCATCACACCGGACTATGAGAGTGAAGGAATAGAGACTGCACTTGTGTACTATGCCTGCCAATCAGCAGTGGAGCAGCGTGGTGGGCCTGCCTATGCTCTAAAAACCCTCTCTCATATGATGGAGGAGGCCTGTGCCCAGCAGTGGGACGATAATGGGCTGCTATTTACTTACTTACTACTTACTGTTATTTACATCTTCTAACCTAATCTTGACGAATATAAAATGAAGTCCCTTTCGCTGTTTGTTCCCTTAGATCTTTTAAACTAATCAACAGATTTTAATGCAGTTTTCAGCAATAGATAGAGCGATTCAAGAGGAATCTTTATATGTATAGTACATACATATTATAGTACAGAAAATCCAAAAAATCTATAGATTTGTAATGCGATACCGTGACATATTTCTGTGCGCTTAAATCGCTAACGCTGGCTAAACCGTACGAGATAGATTAAAATAATGTTCCACAGAATTGTATATCATGAAAAGATGGATAAAAAAGTCCGCGATAGTATATATTTATCTCTAAAGGATAACCCACAGTAACCATTTTTATCTCTCACATGTTACAAATAAGATATGTTATTTACCAAGTCATTTAATACAATAAAATATTATTTTTTATCCAACTAAATACGCTCCATCATGTTAGTACGGCAAATTGAAAGGATAGTTTCATGAAACAATCAAAAATCAGCTGACTCTTGGGTCAACGAACGCACGGATGCGGTGGTTTTTCGCACTTTTGCTTAATTTAGTCGTTTTATATACACGCGCATCGGCACCGGCTGCTTGTGTTCGTTGACCCGAGTGTCAGCTGATTGTGTTTAATTTTTGATTTATTTAAAGTAAACCATAAGAGATAGATTGCCTCTTACCAGATTAACACGATTTCATCTTAGATTGTATCATCACTTACCATCTAGTGTGATCACAGTCAAGCGCTAACCTGTCACCAATTAATAAGTGATTATATAGTTTAAGGTATAAAAGAGAATGTATCTCTTAAAGATTGACACTCGGGTCAACGAACGCACAGCACACGTGCGTTCGTTGACCCGAGCATCAGCTGAATTTTGTTTTGTGTTTTATAGTTTAATTTTTTAGTAACGTATAGTTTATGAAACTTTCGTTTCACTTAGCTGTTCTAACAAGATGGAGTGTAGATAATAGTAATAAAACGATTTAAATCGATCGGATTGATTTTTTTCTGACCCATGATTAAAGATGTCATTAGGACGCTCGTCTGTCTTCGTTTTTGGGAGCGGTCCATTAAGACCTTATATTGATTTTGAACCTTCCTGAGTTACATCTGTTCAAAACTTTCTGGTTCACTAATAAATAAATAAAACACTTTTCTTGAGAAAGCTAGAGCGAAATTTTTCTCCGTCCCATCATCAAAGGTGTCATGAGTACCATCGTCTGTCTTCGTTTTCGGAAGCGGTCTCCTAACACCTCGTATATATGTCGAAATTCGATCAATACACCTTGAACACCCTCCTTTCAATATCACTTTCACATGTTCCATCTTTATCATATTGAAAGGAGAGTGAATGCAGGGAATATGGTAAATGGTGCTCTGCATGCTTTTATGAATAGCCAGATGGTGTCTCAAAGGGCTAGACTGGCAGTGCATGCTGGAGTGTTGGTGCCAACACTTATGTATGGTAGTGAAAGTTGGGTATGGCAGAAGAATCACAAAAGTAAAATAAATGCGGTAGAGATGAGAGCGTTGAGAAGCATGAGTGGATTAAAACTGAGTGACAGAGTAAGAAATAGTGTGATAAGACAACGTCGTGGTTTAAAAGAAGATGTAGTGACTAAATTAGAGAAAGGTATGCTTAGATGGTTTGGGCATGTAGAGACAATGACTGAAAGGAGACTAACAAAAAGGATTTATGAGTCAAGAGTGAATGGGAATGTTCATGGACCAAATCCAGGACACAAATAAGGGCCAAGTCAAGAGTACTCTAAACCGACGAACTTGTATGAAAGGTTTAATGAGAATGAAAGAAGCGAAGGAGATATGCAAGGATCGTGGCAAGTGGAAGGATGTTGTCTCTGCCTACCCCTATGGGAATGAGGCGTGATGCTTTGTATGTATGTATGTACACCTTGAATCATATCCTACTAGATTTGAAATTTTGTGACATTGAGAGCGATTGTCTAAGTTATATAAATGTAATTATTTTCTATTACAATGATACATCTAGTAAAGTCTTTAATAGTGGCTGTGTCTGTTGTAGCAGCGTATCATTATTATATAAACAATAAATAAGTTTATATCAGTATAAAATCGTATCTTTTAGAAGTTTATTACCGAAAATTCGCCGAGAAGACAATTATGACAGTAAGTAGCTTAAAACAGCTTGCTTAAGTCGACAAGTATATAATTTTCTAAGCATATAAGCATTTCTAATATACTCAATAACGCCTGGGTCAATTTTGACAGTTCTTTTTTTTAAAAGGTTCGTCGAAGTCCAAGGATGGTTTTTACGTAGAGAAAAGTGTATAATTGCAGGGGAATACCCTTAAAATAGCCCTTTTCCGTTTCACCTACAAACGTTGTCTAACTAAAATGTAGAGTCAATTTGACCTTTATCTCTCACTCTAATCGCTCCTTCATGACTGAAGATCGTGGTCCTGGTCAGATCCTAATCCCGAACGCATCCACGCTTTCCATCCGCTTCTGTTGGTGTTCATCTTGGCTAAGGTATAAAAAGTAGTTTGTTTACGTAAAAGTAAGTAGCAGCCCATTAACGTCCTACTGCTGGGCACAGGCCTGCTCACTCATACGAGAGAGGGTTAGAGCATAGACCCACCACGCTGCTCCATTCCGGGTTGGCAGGCATTGTACACAAGTGCACTCTCTATTCCTTCACTCTCATAGACCGATGTGACGGAAAATCCGACACAATCGAAGAGAGATCAGGCGCAGGACCGACGGCTTAACGTGCTCTCCGAGGCACGGGGGTGGATCACACCGCCAACTTCCCAACTTCAGGCAAATATTGACAAAATCGTAACAGAAAACTCAAAATTCGTTTATTTTTTAATTGGCCCGAGCCGGGACTCGAACCCAGGACCTCATGTCTGTGGCCGAACATGCGAACCACTAGACCAATGAGGCAGTTTGTTTGGTCTCGCTCAATTGGTCAGCCCATCATGTCGTGGAACGGCCTTGAGATCTTTTTCCGTCTGTGTTTCCCGTGATTATGAGCTTTTCCAAACAGTCCTCTCGCCGCATGACGTGCCCGAAAAAAGTCAAAATTCGTTGATAACATACAGATGAGAGCTTAACCTTGATTCCGAGCTGCGATAGAATAGATGCGTTTGTGCGCCTGGCTGTCCAAGGAATTCTTAACATGCGCCTCCAGCACCACATCTTGAACGCATGTATTCTTTGCCTTTCTCTTGCTTTTATGGTCCAAGTTTCAACTCCATATATAAAGATAGAGAAGATTAAAGCACGGACCAGGCGACTCTTTGTAGTCAGTGAAATACCTCGATTCTTCCAGATCTTGTACAGGCGAGTCATAACACTCTTGGTCATTGCAATGCGTCTCTTTATCTCTGGCACACA
This sequence comes from Elymnias hypermnestra, assembly GCA_015832385.1. Lineage (NCBI taxonomy): Eukaryota > Metazoa > Arthropoda > Insecta > Lepidoptera > Nymphalidae > Elymnias > Elymnias hypermnestra. The sequence goes on from JACTOM010000917.1 coordinate 554,595, forward strand.
GCTGCCATCACTGCAGATCTGAGATCCGAGGTAGACATAATTCTGTACGATATCAACGGATGGTATAATGTTGGTGTTAAGTAGTTTCCCCGCCCGGTCAACCTTCAAACGGTCAAATATTGACCTTTATTGCTATTCAATAAAGTTCATAATAAATTACAAGTACTCACTGTTGTCTAAGCAATGTAGGTATTTTTCTAACGTCAAAGAGTCAATTTGCACTTCATTACTGTTTTTTGTAAAATCTCAATTTACACTTTATTACAAAGTTCAAAATCAATTGAATAGTCACAGTATGTAAAATCATTCGTAAAACCGAAATCTGTCACATTCCAAATCTTTTTGACAGAACAAAGTCTGTCGATTCTGCTAGTTCAAAAAGCCTGGTACGCTTTCTGTTCAGGGTATCAGAAAAAGAAGCTGCAGGCTCAGCAGAATAAGTGCCTACGCTTCATAGTAGGAGCTCCGAGGTACGTCAGGAATGACGTCATTCATCGTGACACCAAGACGACCACCGTAGAGGTGTTCGTCCGGCAGTTGGCGAGGAGCATGTTCCGCCACGCGGACCACTCCATGGCATTGCCAACCAGCATCCTGGATCTGAAAGCATTGGGCGTCCACTGCCTCGTGAGCTCCAGCTGTCACCACCACCAGGTGTAGGTGAAGATGACGGCGTTGATGACTCGATGGCAGTGACAGTACTCGGATTGACCTGGATGGTCTCGCCGGAGTAAGCTAGTGGGAACCAGCCCGTTAGAATGACGGGCAGAAACAAATACCGGGCTTCGTCGATGCCTAAGAAAATTAGCCCGGTTAATGAGGCATTGTCTCTAGGCCCGTACCTCACAACTTGGTTGTTCTTAAAGTTATATCAAGATAGTGGTACGTTATTATGCTCAGGCAAGCAATGGATTATCGTACCTTTAAGTCTAAAAATACTGATATAAGATACTACCTGCTCCCAGGGGTTACACATGCGTAGTTGTCCGATTGTCCGTCTGTCTGTTATATTCAAAACAGCTGTGCAGACATTAGCATGTGTGTAATTTTTTCAGACAGACATCGAGACAAATAAAAATATCAAAATTAATCATCAACTTATATCAGCATAGAGTAAACAAAATCACACCTTATCGGTATTGACTTAAAGTTCACTTTCAAAAACATTTTAAAAAACGCTGTGTGCAAGTCCCACGTGACAGAAGTGAAACCTTCAAAAATTTTGGCTTCAAGATAATAAGCATTTATATATAAAGATGAATTGTATTGCTCAATTTTACCGACATTCCCCGCAAATATACTAAGGGGACCCTTTAATTACAGAAAAAATCCTTTTAACTAGCCCTAAATGTACTTCGGGGATCCCTAAGCTACAAAACTAAATTCCTTAACTGGCCCTGAATGTATTGAGGGAACTCCTAACTATAGAAACAACATTTTTAACTGGCCTTAAAAGTACTTAGGGAAACCCTTAGCTATAGAAACAATACCCTTAACTGGCCCTTAATGTACTTCCAGGACCCTCATGCTATAGAAACAACCCTTTTAACTGGCCCTAAATGTACTTCCAGGACCCTTATGCTATAGAAACAACCCTTTTAACTGGCCCTAAATGTACTTCGGGAACCCCTAAGCAACAAAAATAATTTCCTTAGCCGGCCCTAAATGTACTTAGGGAACCCCTTAGACATAGAAACAATTCCCTTAACTGACCCTAAAAGCATTTAGGAAATCCCTTAGATATAGAAATAATTCCCTTAACTGGCCTTAAATGTACTTAGGGAACCCCTAAGCTATAGAAACAACCTTTTTAACTGGTCCTAAAATTACTCAGGGAATCCCTTAGATATAGAAATAATTCCCTTAACTGGCCCTAAATGTACTTCGGGGATCCCTAAGCTACAAAACTATATTCCTTAACTGGCCCTGAATGTATTGAGGGAACTCCTAACTATAGAAACAACATTTTTAACTGGCCTTAAAAGTACTTAGGGAAACCCTTAGCTATAGAAACAATACCCTTAACTGGCCCTTAATGTACTTCCAGGACCCTTATGCTATAGAAACAACCCTTTTAACTGGCCCTAAATGTACTCAGGGAATCCCTTAGACATAGAAACAATTCCCTTAACTGACCCTAAAAGCATTGAGGGAATCCCTTAGATATAGAAATAATTCCCTTAACTGGCCTTAAATGTCCTTAGGGAAACCCTTATCTATAGAAACAATACCCTTAACTGGCCCTTAATGTACTTCGGGGATCCCTAAGCTACAAAACTATATTCCTTAACTGGCCCAGAATGTATTGAGGGAACTCCTAACTATAGAAACAACATTTTTAACTGGCCTTAAAAGTACTTAGGGAAACCCTTAGCTATAGAAACAATACCCTTAACTGGCCCTTAATGTACTTCCAGGACCCTTATGATATAGAAACAACCCTTTTAACTGGCCCTAAATGTACTTAGGGAATCCCTTAGACATAGAAACAATTCCCTTAACTGACCCTAAAAGCATTGAGGGAATCTCTTAGATATAGAAATAATTCTATTAACTGGCCTTAAATGTACTTAGGGAACCCCTAAGCTATAGAAACAACACTTTTAACTGGTCCTAAAAGTACTTAGGGAATCCCTTAGCTATACAAGCAATCCCCTTAACTGGCCCTAAATATACTTAGGGGATTCCTTAGCTATAGAAATAATTCCCTTAACTGGCCTTAAATGTACTTAGGAAACACCCTAACCTAAAGAAACAACCCTTTTAACTGGCCCTAAAAGTACTTAGGGGATTCCTTAGCTATAGAAATAAATAAACACTGTACAATGCTTCCTATCTCACGTTCAATTATATTAATTTATGTGACTATCTAATTTTACAGTCGCTTTTTCCTTACAACAAATTTTAAATCACAACAATACTAAGGAACTTTTCACTTCAACATCCAGTGATGTTAAGGTTGCCAACAATTAAAAAAAAATGTTCTATTTATACAATTTTTAATCTACACATCATTTGACAGATAACCTACCAAAAAAAAATGTGTAATTAATTATCTCTGTGGTTTTAAAAATGTAAAGCAAAAATTGTTTTAAAAAGAAATAAATTTACCAATAAACCAGAAAGTTTATTGCGCTTTCGTAGGTTTAGAAAGGCCTATGATCGAGTGGTGAGGAATGAGCTGTGGTCAACGTTATCTACGTATGGGGTGAGCTGTAATCTGATTCAGGCATTGAAGTCTCTCTATGAGGGTTCTGGTGCTTGTGTCAGAATAAACGGTACGACAGGGATGTGTTGCGTCACCATGGCTGTTCAACCTATTCATGGATAAAAGTTTGACAGATTTAAAAAAAAGTATGTATGGGTTAAGAATGAATGAATTACTCAACGCTGATGATCAAGTATTACTTGCGTCATCCGCTAATGAGCTACAGGAGATGCTAAATATTATGAATGAAGCTTTGAAAGGGAAAGGAATGAAAGTGAATGTAAACAAAACGAAAGTTATGCTTTTTGCAAGAGATGAATCTATGATGAATGGCAATATTTTGATAGATGGGGAACAAGTGGAAGAGGTAAAAGAATTTTTATACTTAGGATCTAAATTTACAAATGATGGAACATGTGAATGTGATATTGAAAGGAGAGTAAATGCAGGGAATATGGTAAATGGTGCTCTGCACGCCTTTATGAATAGCCAGATGTCTCAAAGGGCTAGACTGGCTGTGCATGCTGGAGTGTTGGTGCCAATACTTATGTATGGTAGTGAGTTGGGTATGGCAGAAGAATCACAAAAGTAAAATAAATAGTGAAATAGTGGATTGAAACTGTGTGACAAAGTAAGAAGTAGTGTGATAAAAGAACGTTGTGACATAAAAGAAGATGTAGTGACTAAAGTTGAGAAAGGTATGCTTAGATGGTTTGGGGACGTAGAGAGAATGAATGAAAGGGGAATGACAAAAAGGATTTATGAGTCAAGAGTGAATGCAAAAGTTGGAAGAAAGACCAGGACGTTTGAAATAAGGGCCAGGTCAAGAGTACTCTAAACCGACGCACTTGTATGAAAGGTTTCAGAATGAAAGAAACGAAGGAGATATGCAAGGATCGTGGCAAGTGGAAGGACGTGGTCTCTGCCTACCACGAAGGGAATGAGGCGTGATGTTATGTATATATGTAGAAATAAATTGAAACATTAATTGTTCTATGTATAACATTTTTAATCTGTATATCGTTTGACAGATACAATTTCAAATGTAATTACAATGGAATCTTATTGATTGTTGAATTTTGAATTTATCAAATGAAATGGACGGAAAGGATCAGTTAAAGTTATTATGCATGGTTCTTTCGATGGCGACTCTTATAGAATACTCGTACGGTATGTTCACATTGCCCTGGACATCGAAAGAAGAGAAAAAAGTGAAAAATAAACAGATCCAGAGAGTAAGAGACGACGGTGGAACATCAAGCGTTAAATCCAATGAAGTTTTCGATGTTTTAAGTAATCAAGAATAATGCGGGTAGTCCATAAGTTCCGTTCTATATCTCCGCAGCCTACAAATGTGTCTGAATTAGTCATTTATATTAGTATATATAAAAATATAATCACATATATCTATATTATAACCAGACTAATGAGATACGTGATTGCAAGTTGGTTAAAACATGTTTGCTATATAAACTGACACCGTAGCATTAATATATTAAAAATTTAATATGTTGATTATACATTTATTTCATTACTTCCTCATGATATTTAAAAAAAGGAGGAGTAGCCCAATAACCTCCCACTCACTCATAGTAGAGAGGGTTTTTATTGGCAGGCATAGTACACAAGTGCACTCTCTATTCCTTTACTCTCATAGTGGGTTGTGATGGCAATCCAACACTAGCGACGAGAGATCAGGCCAAGGACTGATGGTAAGAAGCTAGGAAATGCAATTACGCTACCCAACTGAATAGGCATCGGTTGTGTTGTGTTTATTTCTACAATTGCGCTCTCAAGTTAAGCACTGCTCCCCGTGGAGCTCCTCTCCGAGGTCCGTGAAAGAGCATGGCTTCCGTCTTGGTGTTGGATACTTCCAAACCCAGACTTCGTATTCTATCTACCACCAAGTTCATCCCGACTTCGACTAGCAGGGCTGCCTCCGCAATGTTTTTCCCACGAGCCGTGATGAGGGTGTCAAATATAACATATTACTCTCATGCCGGGGAGGAGTGGGAATTGCAGAAGCCAATCAAAGCCAAACATTCGGGAGTGGAGCACATCGAGAACTACTCAACATAGGGACCGGATTTAATTGACCTACGAACTCTAGAGTTCGTGGATTTTGGACAATAAAAAGCAAAGGTAAGTAAGTAGCAGCCCATTGACGTCCCACTGCTGAACACAGGCCTCCTCACTCTCAAAGCCCGATGTGACGGGAATCCGATACGATCGGAGAGAGATCAGGTGCAGGACCAACGGCTTAACTTGCTCTCCAAGGCACGGGGATGGATCACACCGCCAACTTCGCAACTTTGGGCAAATATTGAGAAAATCCTAATACAAAACTCAATATCCATATTTGAATGTGCCCGACTCTGGTCTGGCACCCAAGACCTCATGTCTGTGGTCGAATATGTTAACCACTAGAGTAAATTTTAGTTTTAGTACTTCTAGTTTTAACGATGAGCTTATCTACATAAGAGGGAGAACAAATTTGACTACCATAAAACAGGATATCTAATCTGTCAGCAATAAAAAATGTCACCCAACAATCATCTATGATAGAAATGTTACCCTTAACATCTATCTTTTAAGATTGACACACTATACCCTTTTATGATGACCCTGAAAGTAGCAGGTAGTAGTTTTTGACGGCTTCGCTGGCGCTGTGTTACGAGTTGGGAGGCTTCGGTCGTAACTAGTTACCACCCTATCAGCAAAGACGTATCGCCAAAAGAGTTTTGAGTTCCGGTACGATGCTGTGTAGAAACCATAAGAGGTAGATTGCCTCTTATGTGCCGGCTGCGTGCGTTCGTTGAACCGAGCGTCAGCTGATTGTGTTTCATTGTTGGTTTTTTTTAGAGAGATAAATTGCCTCTTACCAGACTAACACGATTCCATCTTAGACTATCATCACTTACCAGATAAGGTCACAGTCAAGTATTAAACTGTCAACAAAAAATAAAAGGCAGACAATAAAATCTTTGGCGTGGGATGACATGAGGTCCTGGTTTCGAGTTCCAGGGCGGACCAATTCAAAGAAAATATTGAAGTTTCTATTAAGATTTTCTCAATATTTGCCCGAAGTTGGGAAATTGGCGGTATGATCCAGCCCCGTGCCTCAGAGAGCAAGTTACGCAGTCGGTCCTGCGCCTGATCTCACTCCTTTGGATTTCAGTCACATCGGACAATGAGAGTGAAGGAATAGAGAGTGCACTTGTGTACTATGCCTGCCAATCCGCTGTGGAGCAACGTGGTGGGTAAAGTAAAGTAAGTAGCAGCCTATTAACGTCTCACTGCTGGGCACAGGCCTCCTCACTTCGAGGAGCGAGGGTTTTTTTAGAGCATAGACCCATCACGGTGCTCCAGTGCCGATTGGCAGGCATAGTACACAAGTGCACTCTCTATTCCTTCACTCTCATAGTTCGATGTGACGGGAATTGGACACGACCGGTGAGAGATCAAGCGCATGACCAACGGCCTAACGTGCTCTCCGAGGCACGGGGGTGGAGCACACCGCCAACTTCCCAACTTCGGGGAAACATTGAGAAAATGGGGACGGGACTCGAACCCAGGACCTCATGTCTGTAGTTGAACATGCTCACCACTAGACCGGCGTGGTGGGTCTACGCTCTAAAAACCCTCACTTTTCAGAGTGAGGAGGCCTGAGCCCAGCAGTGGGACGTTAATGGGCTGCTACTTACTTACTTACTTAAACCATAGGGATTATTTTATTTGCATTTTTAGCTCTTATCAACACGTAAATTAATTGCCAAAATAAAATCCGACATATGTAGAGAATTTAAATACAAAAAATCCCTCTGGTTTGAATTCTTGTTTTCTTTATATCCAAAGATATCCCTAGTCAGAACTTTTCTTTTTTGTCTGCTAGGGAGTCAACTTTTTAGGAGTAACACTGCTATCATAGATAATTGTTGGGTAACCTTTTTATTGTGGGCTGGTTATCGGTTAACTCTGATGATACAGTCTAAGATGAAAGCGCTCTAATCTGGTAAGAGGCGATATACCTCTTATGGTTTCTACACAGCATCGTAACAGAACACAAATCTCTTTACTTGATACTTGGTCTTTGCTGGAAGGGTGGTAACTAGTCACGACCGAAGCCTGAATTCACCCTACCATGGACAGAACATATTTTTGTTTACTTAAATCGCAAACGCTGGCTAAACCTTAAGAGATAGATCAAATTAATATTCTACGAAATTGTATATCTTAAAAAGATCAATAAGAAAGCCCCTATGCCATATATTTATCTCAAAAGCATAACCCACAGTAACCATATTTATCTTTTACATATAACAGAAAAATGTGTTATATACCATACCATTTTATGCAATACAGTATCATTCCTAATCCAATTGAATACATGAAATACGTTGGATATTTCATGTAGATCAAAACCGCCCTTAACAGCATTCCATTAAAATGGATATTTTAAGAGATATCAGCAATTTAAAAAGCGGCGACACAGTAACTGGCAGGCCGTAAGTTATATTAGCTTCAAATAGAAGTCGCCGTACTTTAAAACATTTCCAGTACACCGACGAAGTTAAGCATATTAACTACAGTTTGTTCGCGTTAAGAATCCAGTGAGTCATCATTCTAGTCCCGCCTTCAACTGGTCACTGTGAACTTGACTTTGTAATTTTAAAAGATTTGATTGCTTAGGTGGTGGGGCTAAAACGATGACTCACTGTATTATTAACGCGAACATACTGTAGCATATATCATTTGCAAGTATTCTGTTAATAACAAGCCTAATTATATATCTTGGACGGTATAATGTTACTAATTGTTCAGCTTTAGGGGGCGTATTGATTCGTCATTTGTTAGATACCACATTAAACACATGTTAACTTATTATATATGAAATATTATATTATTAATGAAAAGCTATTTTATTTTTCTTGGTGACACTTTAAATTTATAATTACTATTCATAATTATAGCGATATTTTAAAGTCCAATATGTTAATTTGTATACACATGAGTAAACAACGTTCTCTCTGATATTTCCGCAAATATAGGTCCGATTTATTTGAAAATTGACGTGATTACTCCTCTTGTAACGTAGACGTTCACTAATAACGGGATTTACCGTATCTTAAGGAGTTATGAGTATACAAGCGAAAAACTATCACTTGCTGCTAGATTCCGAAACCTATTTATTCGATTAACATACATACATACATAGCATCACGCCTCATTCCCATAGAGGATGGCAGGGACCACGTCCTTCCACTTGCCAAGATCCTTGCATACTCCTTCGCTTCTTTCATTCTCATTAAACCTTTCATACAAGTTCGTCGGTTTAGAGTACTCTTGACCTGGCCGTTATTTAAAATGTCCTGGATTTGGTCCAGGAACGTTCGCCTTGGTCTTCCCCTTCCAACTTTCGCATTCACTCTTGACTCATAAATCCTTTTTGTCAGTCTCCTTTCATTCATTCTCTCT
>JACTOM010000917.1:564377-574943 GCA_015832385.1 Elymnias hypermnestra
AAGCGCGCTAATCTGTTAAGAGGCGATATACCCCTTACGGTTTCTACACAGCATCGTACCGGAACACAAATGTCTTTGTTTGGCGGTACGTTTTTGCTGGTAGGGTGGTAACTAGCCACGGCCGAAGCCTCCCACCAGTCCATACTCGGACAAATTAGAAAATACAATTTCCTAAATTCGTCCTACCGGGGATCGAACCAGGGACCTCCGCTAGCAAAGCGAATACTCGCACCACTGCGCCAGCGAGGCCGTCGATCCTTGTATTCGACCCAGGACCTCATGTAACCGAACAAGTTGACCAATGAGGCAGCCTAATCTTCCCACTAGCTTCCTTATTATTTCGTTCAGCGTATGCTCAATTAAAAGGTTTTTGAAGGCCTCGCTAGTGCAATTATGTGAGTACTCTCTTCCATGGATCCCAGATCCTGGGTTTAACACCCGGCATGAAAAATTAAGTAAACTGCATACAAACATGAGCAGTTTGATGTTGTGTATTTATTGTTTCATTAAGTATTATGGATGCTGAAAGTTGTAGACAATAGACTAAGAAATGTTGCATTATACAAAAATGAAGAGTGCATGCGTACAAAGTAATTTTTTATAATATTTATACAAATGTAAACTTTAGATTTCCGAGACTTAGAGAGATTAAAATATTAAATATCGAAACTTAATACAAAATAATTAATTGTAATCTCAAATGACGAATTGTAAATAAAAATTCCACGTGTTTTTTTTTCATATTTAGAAATGATTAACTAAATTTAGAAAAGAGTACTTATGGAATATTATTCTTTTATATTAAATTATGAAATGTCGAGTGGCAAATTAAAATGCCACGTGTTATTTGTAAATATTAAAACTAACCTAACCTTCAAACAAATTAGCATAAAAAACGCTGCATGTCTTTGTGACACTAATCACGCTTTTCATCCGTAAAAAATAACCCTCATGCGCCTAAAGAAGTTTCACTTCAAACATTAGAATTTGAAACAGGGGTTTTTGATATAACGTGCTGAAAAACCTTTTTTTTTTTTTTCAAAAAATAATCAGGAGATATTAACGAGTTTTATATAAAAAAAAAAAACTGATATTCCATGATTTCTACATTTTTAACTTGGACTGCGACTAACCTGCATTAAAAATAGCAATCATTATATTATTTTGTAGAAAATAATAACTTGTAATCCCCAATTTTAGTTTTAAAAAGCTTCAGAAAGCAATTTTAACATAACGCAATCTGAATTTCTATTTCGTTTCATTTGCATACATGGAAGCTCAAGATCACACAATATCTACTTTAAAAAACTGTTTAAAGGAGTAACTACTAAATTTCTCGCGGTAACTCAGAATTATAATTAATTCAAAACTAAAAGATATTTCGATCAATTCGAAAATGACAAATCGCTTACCCTTTTACGCCTCTTTCTTCCAGGAAAAGTATTCATTGATTGCGGAGGCGGTGGTAGATGGTAAAAATAAGGCGGTGTAAAAATAAAATCCTCAACACTCGGTGCAGGTTTTGTCCTTGGCCCCATGGATCTGACGGTGCCATATAAATTTCTATTGTGACGAATACTACCATACAAGTTCATCATCACACCAAGAGTCTAAACCACGAACACAATTTAAAAAAAAGTTTACATAAAACGCGCGAATTTCGATTGCACAGATTAAATATTTTTCACACATATATTTTTCGTATTACGATGTAAGTAGAACTTATTTTTTTGTAATAAAAAATGAGCTACTAAATATTGCATTTATTTACGAGGTTTCTAGAAGGTAAATAAATATTTGTGAGAATATTTGAATCCTCAGCACCCCGTCAATGTCAAATTTTGAATGCGTGCGCGCGTAAAACGATCACAGTTTGGAATGCGTTGGCGGGATGCAGATTATAAATTGTTGTACATAATTAACTTAATTTATCTGCTTTTTCCAATAGGGTACGTCAAGCGCGACGTATCTGAAATAGATGAAAAACGTACACGCATTGGCACGAATCGATTCACATGAATGATTTTAAAAAGTTTGTCGTCAATGTAGGTTTTATATTACAATTAGACACATGGGCTGGATTTAGAACGCAACATAAAAAAATAGGCTGTGAGATCTAATATATTCATTATTAATTAAAAAAAAAGTAATCAAGTATGTTTACGCAAATAAAATTATGGTGTAAAATCCATTACTTAAAAAATAACAAAATTAACATTACTTTGGTGATCAATTTTATTATTATTATTTGTAAAAAATATTATGTAATTATTTTCCAACTCTTTTCTAAAAACAAATATCGATTTAGCTTAGACAATAATCGATGTATAAAATACTTAAAATCGATATCGACTAACTACATATATACAATATCAAAAACTATACTATTATTTATAATATTTAAAGTTACCAAAGTTATTATTGTATTAACTAATTTGGTTTTATGGCTTTTTAAGAAAAATATAAACATAATTAGTTTGGAAAGTACTTATGGGTAAGTCTTAAGCTATGGGCATTTTATAAATTGGATTTCAAATGATTTTCAGTAATATACAAACACCTATTAGTTTTGACTACTACGCATATTTGCAAATATATACAATCATATTTTGACAATCTAATACACTTATAATTTAAAAGTTATTAAAATTACTTCTAGGTATAACAAAATCGATTTTATATTTTAGAAGCGCCATCTCCTATATTATCTGTAAACCATCCTCTGTAAAGTTTACATTGAAGCGTCGTTACTAGGTACTTAATTAATACTCTGTGGTTGCAACCGTAAACTCTTTTAAGCTGCTTAAGCAAAGTAAACATAGATGGCGTTGATATCAATTTGAATATAAAAATATGACTTCCATTTGACATTTTGAATTTCAAAAGTATTAACGTTATTATATTCAAAATGGCTGACGTTTGGTAGTAAATAGGCGAAATTAATTCGATAAAATGTTAAAAAAGCGACTTAACATCCGTCGAGATATATTATTTTATTAACATCGCATAATAAAATGGCTGCTGGTAGTATTACGAAGGCGTTTTTTGCATTAATATTCAGCAAGGTGTACTGTTCAAATTGCACGGGGAAAGATAATGGCTTCGGGAATAACTATGTGTGGGCGGGATCGCTCGAATCGGGTATGCAAATCGCAACTCATCACAAGAAACCGGTGATGGTTATAATACATAAGTCCTGGTGTACCGCCTGTAAGAATCTTAAGCCAAAGTTCGCTAATTCAAGTGAGATTCAGTCTTTAAGCCAACACTTTGTTATGGTGAACCTTCTTGATGAAGACGAACCAAGGAACAGCACCTTTGCACCTGATGGCACTTACATTCCTAGGTACGTTTTCTGTTATTATAGTTGCTGTGTATGGTATTGCCTTGATCCCATGGAAGTATGAGACCTGTATTTGGTGAGCGTTTACGTCGCGAATGGAGTAAGTATATTTTCAAGTCAATCTCGTCAGTAGTTTCGAAGATTTCGTAGTAAACGATAGTTTCTTGCTCATATGGGATAAAAGCATGGGTATATGGGGATAGTTCTTCGTAGTGAGCGTCTTCATCGCGAGAGGAGTAAATTTACCAATTTTTAAGTCTATCTAGCGAATAATTTCGTAAACCTAACTATTAATTTTCCGCTTATATATCCCGATCCTTTAGGAATAGTGGGAATGATATTCTTAGTGAACGTTTACATCGCAAAAGGCGTAAATTTCCGATTCGCAAGTAAATCGGGTGAATAGACTTCAAGAGCTCGCGGTAAATGATCTTTTTTCGTTTATATAACAGGATTTTATGAGAATATGGGGAAGCTGTTCTTAGTGAGCGTGTACGTTGCGGAAGGCATACGTATGGCGAACAAGTTAATCTGTAAAAAGACTTGAAGATCTCGCAGAAAATGATCATACATCCCGATCGCGTAAGAATATGGCGAAAGCCGTTCTTAATGAGCGTTTACGTTGCAACAGGAGTCCCCAAAAATCAAATCAATCGGACCTCTAGTTTTGTTGATCACGCGAAGAGCGAGACAAGAATAGGAGCAGTGCAACCCTGAAGCATGTTTCAAAATCAAGGTTGTTTTCCTTTCGAGAGCTTCCGCTGCGTAAACGGTTACAAGTTACGCAAACATCATGTATGACACAATTGTTTCTCTTTAAAAGTTAAAAAAAAAAGTCCACGGCAGCATATGTCTATCTTTTAAGATTGGCTCACTATAACCTATTTTATGGTAACCAAATTTATGGATAAGGTAAATAGCAGCCCAATAACGTCCCACTGCTGGGCATAGGCCTCCTCAATCGCTAGAAAGAGAGATTTTATGTGGATAATTAAGCTGATTTTGTATTCTTTCCAGGATCATCTTTATTTCCCCCAAAGGTCTGGTGGACCACGAGATCTACAATGAGGAGGGCAGCAGCCAGCACAAGTACTTCTACAGCAGACCGGAACAGATAGCCAAAGCCATGAGGAAGGTCATCGACAAATACAAGCACGAGCAGTTCGATGTATGAACGACATTTGTAAGTTACTGTTAGACTTTAAAATAGTCAATCTCTCTTTACTAAATGTAAAATATGTCTGATATAAATCTGATGGTAAAGATTTTGACAAGTGGGAAGCTTAGGCCGTGGCTAGTTACCACCCTAACAGCAACGACGTACCGCCAAGTGAAGTGATTTGTGTTCTAGAACGATGCTGTGCAGAAACCATAGGAGGTAAATTGTCTCTTGTCAGACTAACGCCGTTTTCCACCTGAGACTGTATCATTACATCACCTGTCAGCAATACAAAAAGATGTCATCGATAAATCTGATGATGAAAATTATAAGGTGAGTAACTACTAACGTCCTATTGGTATCTACACAGCATCGTATAAACATAAAAAAGTGTTTAATTATAATGACTTTAACCAAAAATATATTTTTTTCAGAAATAAATTTTAAACTACCGCCGAAACATGACTTTTGTTGAAGGATTATAAATACTTTTATCTTCTATTAAAATTATACACATTTTTGATTTTGTTTCATTTAAAACTTTGATCACATCTATAATTTAACTTTTGTCTGTGTTGTAATTAATTAGCTTATAAAGCATAAGAGTACAATGCAATGTCATTTATAAAAGTATTAAACAATAGAGGACCAAGGTGGCTGCCCTGGATCACACCACACGTTACAGGCACAAAGGTGGAAGAGAATTCTTTATTAATTACGGCTTAGCTTTTAATTACTCAAATAAAATTCAACCATCGTAGAAAGTTAACAATATACCGGCCCGGCACAGTTTTGTTACTATTAAACAGTGAGAGATATTATCAAAAGCCTTAGATAAATCAGTGTCTATTTTTATTTGATTTCCATCCTCAATAGCTGAATACTAATCTGGTGCAAAATGGTCTCCGATGATTTCTTAGTAATACATTGCATTCTTAATATAACAGCTCACAATATAACAAATTTCTCAATTTAACCAAATTTTCAAAATAAATACACTTAATAGCTAATTCAAAACATACCTTTACATTACGCATACTTTTCTCGATATACAGTTTATAAAGAATTTTTAATAATTTCTAAATATAGATAGAAAATATTATAGAGTTCTACTTAGCTTCTTTTTTAATCCTTACACAAAGTATCTTTTATTTTCGCTAGATTCCAAAATTCAATAGTAATTAAAATCTCAACTAGTTCGGACACATTATTGGTTACTAAGTGACAAATTTCTTCTATCTTAACCAATTTTACCTTTATATAAAAAAACCTTATACACATACATAGCATCACGCCTCATTCCCATAGGGGTAGGCAGAGACAACATCCTTCCACTTGCCACGATACTTGCATATCTCCTTCGCTTCTTTCATTCTCATTAAACCTTTCATACAAGTTCGTCGGTTTAGAGTACTTTTGACCTGGCCGTTATTTAAAATGTCCTCGGTTTTCCCCTTCTAACTTTTGTCAGTCTCCTTTCATTCATTCTCTCTACATGCCCAAACCATCTAAGCATACCTTTCTCAATTTTAGTCACTACGTCTTCTTTTATACCACAACGTTCTCTTATCACACTATTTCTCACTCTGTCACTCAGTTTTAATCCACTCATGCTTCTCAACGCTCTCATCTCTACCGCATTTATTTTACTTTTGTGATTCTTCTGCCATACCCAACTTTCACTACCATACATAAGCGTTGGCACCAACACTCCAGCATGCACTGCCAGTCTAGCCCTTTGAGACACCATCTGGCTATTCATAAAGGCGTACAGAGCACCATTTACCATATTCCCTGCATTCACTCTCCTTTCAATATCACTTTCACATGTTCCATCTTTTGTAAATTTAGATCCCAAATATACAAATTCTTTCACCTCTTCCACTTGTTCCCCATCTATCAAAATATTGCCATTCATCATAGATTCATATCTTTCAAAAAGCATAACTTTCGTTTTGTTTACATTCATTTTCATTCCTTTCCCTTTCAAAGTTTCATTCATAATATTTCATCCAATTACCGAATATTGTCTAAGTCCCTTCAGTTTCGTTATATTGAATGTGCAGTATCTTGTATCTTTTATCTTTTAGAGAGCCTCAAGAAAAGATATAATATTATAGCTAGGGGTACTTACGTTTTCAACGACGGGTTCCACGTACATCTCCATGGTGTTGTTGAGGGGGGGCAGCGGCATTGGAGATGCTGCCGCTGACGAGCGACGTGATATGCTGTTGCAGGAGCATTGCGACACCGACCGGCGAGAACGGGGAGATTCTCTGAAACAAAATCAAATCAAATTTTAAAGAAAAAAAGCTTTCACAGCACTCTTGAATAAACTGAATCAAGATTTGCTATCCAGGTTGGCATTTACAGCACTTTTGAATATAGTGACGCAACCATTTTTTACTCAGGTAGGATCTTATAGCATCTAAAGTAGCCCTTTACAGCACTTTAATCTATTCGAGCAGGCTCTTACAGCACTTAAAGTAAACTTTTACAGTACTTGTGAATAGCCTGAATCAAGAATTTTCTACTTAGGTAGGGTTTTACAGCACTTTGAATAACCTGAATGAAGAATTCCTATTCAGGTAGGCTTTTAGAGCCTAGGAAGTAAGCTTTTACAGCACTTTTGTTTGTAATAATTTAGACTAGTATAGTACTTTTAAATAATATAAATAGTCATTCTTTATTTGAGTAGGTTTTTACAACACACAGACATACAAATTCACAGAGTGATAGACATACACAAACATGTATAGCGAGAGAGAGACACATATTTACCATGTCTTAAGGTAACAGTTGTTACCCCCAGGTAATTGTTAACTGGTGTAATAATTTACTGATTATTGTTATTACCTTCTGCTTCTCCGACACACGTGTCGCGTGGTTCTGTCGCATTTGCACCTGACGGGGACAAAGTAGCCCAGGGTCAGTTGGGGCAATGGGGCTGGGTCCGAGGAGTCGCTGGAGTCACTCCACTCCGCCTGGCTGAAGGGATCTATGTCTAATGCCGATGGCATTGTATCTCATAATATCCTTCTCTATCGTTCCTTTAATTTTCTGCTTTCATATCACTGTTTGGTTCTCACTTCCACGGGAATATTAATGAGTGTCTACATCATGATGAGTCACTTTCACTAAATTTAAAGCCATCCCGTATATTTTTGGATGTTTGTGATTATTTTGTCTGATTCAACACTTTTTTAAACTAGCTAATCCGGCAGACGTTGTTTTAACTAAATTATACTGAATAAACCAACAGTTAATATCAATAAAACTTCTAAAGTTCTCTGAAATCTGTACACATTTATCACTTTTTATATTTGCGGAAAGAGTTTAAAGAAGTTATTCTTGTTTGTTTATCCTTTTCGACCCTGAGTATTAAAAAAAATTACGTGTGTTCCGAACGGGGGTACCAAAAGACCCCAGTCGATTATTACGAAAACGAAAACAGTGTTGTAGATTTATCTCGCTCTTTCCTTATGTGCCGCGCTTATTGGTGTGAGAGAGACAGCATGTTAGTAAAAATGAATTTTTAAACGATTTGCTGAAATTAAAAATTTATGAAACGGTAATAGATTTCTTTATAACGCTTTTATAATTACAAAAATATGTAAAAAAGCAGTTACTCTAATACTTAAGTTATTTACTTCGGGCCGACTGTCATTCTTCAAAACCTTACACAAATAAAAACCTATAGGTGGTTAATAACCAATTATTTATTTAAGCGCTTCCAGTAACAGTCCGTTAAAAAGCGTAAATATATTTAGATTTTTTTAATGACAAAGAATCACATGTGTTTCAGCACTACCGAAAGGATATTTCTGTAATATTTTTGCTAATAACGTAAAAAAAAAGACTATCAAATGAATTTAAATTGAACATATTTAAGCACTTTCAATATGAGCACCTCCAAACGCGTCCTTAACGAATTAACAGCGAAAAAATAGTAATTTTTTCTATCAAATAATGCTAACCTATTTAATACTTGATAGGATGTAAATAATAGATAGTGGAATTTGGATTTCGGGTGCGTGGAGGCAATTAAATACAAGCGACTCTGATAAATTGATAAGATAACAGTTTATAGACGACATTTGTCAATGAATATCATGTACACAGTTTGTTTTTGACGTGATAACATTTTACAATAAAAAAAATCCTTACAAAATCTCATAAGGATTAAAATAAAAGATCTTTCATTACATATAATATATACACACACTCACACACCTACACACTTGCACAAACACACACAAACTAGTTTGCATCTGTATTAGGTAGAAGGAGGGGCGTAGGGTTCTCCGCCGACATCGTCATTAGTGGCATCCATAATTCAATTTCCATACTGTGGGCGCTGGTGGGTAATGTTAGTGCAATCAAACACTGTATCATTAACTCAAATTCAGTTCAGTCCCTTAATTTTCCTGATATCAATTTACACAAACGCATTAATAATAATAGCTAGGAACGCGACAGTTTCCATAGCCGACCGCTTTACTAGCGAGTCTGCCGCCGGCTCACGACACATTTATCTGTCCCACGCCGATAGATAGATGGCGCCAGCGTTCCACAGGAATGCAGTTGATGCCCCCTCTCACCGCTGAAGAAGGCGGGATTCTAGGCGGCGCATGTTTTCGCACCTGCTCCCGCTCCCTCAGTCGGACTGATCCGAGAAACCAGGTAGGAATGCGCAAGCTGATCCTCTGGTGTCTCACTCACGGATGGAGAGGGTTCCGCTGGGTTTTAGTGGGTATTGCGAGTCGGGGTTAGTGCGTAAATGCATTTCCCAGCATGAAAAATAAAAGCCCAGTTATAAGGGTCGCTACAATTTTCTGCAGATTGACATTCAATTCGTTATATCTTTTGAATGGAATGTCCGATTTTAATAATTTAAAAAGTATTTTATAGGTGTTGAAACGGTCTTTAATAAAATAATTTAATAAGATACGGATTAAAATAGGGGTGTGAGTAATATGATTTGATTATTGTCGGCACTTTTAATAACTTTTAAAATGCAAAAAAGTTGTTATAGTGACATAATTACAGTAGTTGGACATATGGTCTCCCGGACTTTTTTGTAGATATTAATACCATCTATAATATTGTAGAACATTTTTTTGTTCTATCGTCAATAGTTTTTGTAGTGCACGCGATGACAGATTTTTTTGTGACACGAATGTTTCCTCTTTATAATATTAGTTTAAATATGAACAGAAAAATTTTAGAAGGAACTTTAAAGTTTTCAAAGGGATTAAATATTAGCTACGAAATTGTAAAGGAAAAAAAAACGATGTTAAAGCCACTGCGTCCGGAACGTGAGAGCACGCGCTTTGTAAAAGGACGCGATCCCACAGCCGTGACTCACAAAGGCGCCAATATGGATGTGGTTTTACAGTATCTATATTAATACTAGATATATAGATATTTTGATGGTTTAGCTGTCACATTGGTGCGAGTACTCGGTTTGCTACCAGATTCTATCCCTGGTAGTCCATGGCTAGTTATCACCCTACCTGCAAAGATGTACCGTCAAATAAGAGATTTGTGTTCTTGTAAAATGCTGTGTATATATAATATGTACTAGGGGGTATCAAAAAGTAGTGAGAATGAGATAGAATATAATGGCCTCGTCGTCGTCGTCGCTTCAATCGATGGACGTCCACTGCTGGACATAAAGTAAAGTAAGTAACAGCCCATTTACGTCCCACTGCTGGGCACAGGCCGCCTCACTCATATGAGAGAGGGTTTTTAGAGCATAGACCCACCACGCTGCCCCACTGCGGATTGGCAGGCATAGTACACAAGTGTACTCTCTATTCCTTCGCTCTCATACTCCGATGTGACGATAATCGGAGAGAGATCAGGCGCAGGAGCGACGGCTTAACGTGCTCTCCGAGGCACGGGGGTGAATCACACCGCCAACTTCCCAACTTCGGGTTAATATTGAGAAAATCGTAATAGTAAACTCAATATCGATTTGGAATTGGCCCGACCCGGGACTCGAATCCAGGACCTCATGTCTGTAGTCGAACATGCTAACCACTAGACCAATGAGGCAGTT
>JACTOM010000917.1:581665-621348 GCA_015832385.1 Elymnias hypermnestra
AAGCTCAGAGTCACTCAGCGTGCGATGGAGAGGGCTATGCTCGGAGTTTCTCTACGCGATCAAATCAGAAATGAGGAGATCCGTAGCAGAACCAAAGTCACCGACATAGCCCTACGAATCGCGAACCTGAAGTGGCAATGGGCGGGGCACATAGTCCGACGGACCGATGGACGTTGGGGCCCGAAGGTGCTGGAGTGGCGACCCCGCACCGGGCGGCGCAGTGTAGGGAGACCCCCCACAAGGTGGACCGACGACATAAAGAGGGTCGCCGGTAGCCGCTGGAGCCAGGCGGCACAAGACCGGGCCTTGTAGACGTCATTACGTGAGACCTATGTCCAGCAGTGGACGTCCATCGGTTGAAGCGACGACTAGCTGTTCCCTGCGGTGTTAGCTTAATTATTGATGCCTTTTTTCTAAAATATAAGGTATTGATAAACTCAGATATCTGTTAGTGAAAGTCCCGTCAAAACGGGTACGTTTTAGAGATTATCGGGAACAAGCAGACAAACTGACAGACAAGAGTTTTATACGTTTCTATGTATATATAACTAGTTGACACGTGCAACTCCCTCAGGATTAGAGACATAGAGAAAGAATATAGGTTAGCATAAAAGAGGTTATAGTGAGTCAACCTTAAAAGATAGACATATGCTGTCGTCGACTTTTTTTTGGTTTCAGTACGATTTTATGTAGAAACCATAACAGGTGAATTACATCTTACCTGCTACCATTTTAGACTGTATCATAAGTTATCATTAATTCCATTATACATGCTTGTTGCGTAACTTTAACCTTTTACTCAGCGTTCGCAACAAAAGCTCTTAATAAGGTTAAATTTTGTCCGTTTTTGCATTGTTTTGCAATTTTACAAATCAGATCAGTACTTCCTAAGATAAGCGCGTTCAAGCAAACAAACTCTTCATTATACAAAACTTAATGGTGCAGAAACCATAAGCATATTATTCATATATCAATCACTTGACCAACGTTATGGTAGGTGATTTAAATATCCAGATAGGCTTTAAAAGATTCTGCCGAGTATCGTTAATTTGCTCCTAAAAATTGAAGAGTTCCGTTACTTTGTCATGGATCCCATGTTCGAAACCTAACCAAACAACCCTTGATGTATATCCTTTCCAATATAAAACGTATCGGTTGGTTTGATCTTGATTTATTCGTCCATTTGTCGCGCACATGCTTATTCCAAATTTAAAACTTCTCAACTGCCTCATTAGTCTAGTGGTTAGCATGTTCGACTACAGCCATGAGGTCCTGGGTTCGAGTCCCGGGTCGGGCCAATTAGGTATAGATATTGAGTTTTGTATAAAGATTTTCTCAATATTTGCCCGAAGTTGGGAAGTTGGCGGTGTGATCCACCCCCGTGCCTCGGAGAGCACGTTAAGCCGTCGGTCCTGCGCCTGATCAATCTCCGATCATGTCGGATTGCCGTCACGTCAGACTATGAAGAGTGAAGGAATAGAGAGTGCACTATGCCTGGCAATCCGCAGTGGCGCAGCGTGGTGGGTCTATGCTCTAATAACCCTCTCTCGTATGAATGGGTAGGCCTATGCCCAGCAGTGGGACGTTAATGGGCTGCTAATTACTTATTTTTATGGTTTTCTCATGGATACCATCATCAGAACTGAACCAAACCACAAGCACAACCTTTCATATAAAACAAGAATCATCGAGATCTGTCACCCAGTCGGAAGATACGAGGTAACAAACATTTAAAAAATACAGTCCAATTGAAATCTCTACTCCTTTAGATTTCTCAATGTCATCACTAAACGAGGTCTTGGGTTCCATCCCCAAGATAACACATTTAGGAAACTGCATTAACTAATTTTTATAAGTCTAAACTGTTGGGAGGCTTCAGTCGTGGCTAGTTTCCACCTCATCAGAAAAGACATGCCTCCAAGCAAAAGAATAAGAGGTTAATCACAACCTAATAGATTGGAGCTTTACCACTGTGGACTCTATCACTTATCAAAGTCATACAATAAAGAAAACAACTTCAATATCATTTAAACGTATGGATAAATTACTGAATGAGTATTGCGTTGCACAAATTGAATATATCGCGGATGTCATTTGTAATTTTGGCCGAATGCCAGTCGAAATCTTTTCACAAGAATATCCTTGAATGTTGAAATGCAAAAGCGACTCCATACAGTTCACTTTAAATATAACAAACCTCGTTAATCTATATATATAAAAACAACTCTTTTTTTCATTGTTATCGATAAACTTGGAGACCATGACCATTCGACGCGGAATTAATTGTAGAAGGTTTTAGGCTATTCATTTTTTGAATTCCATCAACCCTTTACCATTTTTTTCAAATTTATATGGACAGTCATTTGATTCTGGTACGAAATCTCGAGCGTACAAAGACCGGCAAAATCTCTAACGGTTATAAACGCGTTTCCACACACCCTCCCACGCATTCTCCCACGCAATCCCACACATCTACCCAAGCACTCCCACGCATCCACCCACGCACTCCCACGCATGCACAAGACACACCCACGCATCCACCCACGCACTCCCATGCATCCACAACGTTGTAACATGAATTATTAGACCGTTGTCTATAGCAACGGTTTTTTATTCATTTCTAGGTCATGTAAATATGGCATTCATTTATGCTACTATCTTTTGTTTAAAAATTATTCATCTTTCATAGGTTATGCTATCTTTTGTTTCAAAACAAAAAAGATTCTGTGTGTCATTTAATCGATTGTGTACTGGTTAGTATTTGTAAAACTGAAATCTGCCACATTCCAAATCTTTTTGACAGAACGAAGTCTGTCGGGTCTGCTAGTATACTTATAAAAGAAAAAAATTGAAGCTTTGTTACCTTCCCTAACGTAAGCATTAACGATTCCAATTTAAAAAAATATTAGTACTTATGGAAAATCGATTTATCAAGGAATGTAAAAAGCTACAAAACATCATGTTACGACCAATAGGAGGAGTAATAAAGAAAAATGTAAAAACGGGCAAAATTTCTCCTTTTTAAAGCTGTTGCCTACGCTGAGTAAACGGTTAAAGTAACGCAATAAACATGTATGATAGAATTAATGGTAACTGATGATACAATCTAAAATAGTTACGCGTTAACCTGGTAAGAAGTGAATTGCCTCTTTTGGTTTCTACACAGCATCTATTTTTTTTGCTTGGTGACACATTTCTGTTGGTAGAGTAGTAGATAAACAAACAGTTAAACTGCCAAAGGACAGTGTATTAATGAGTTGATCCTCTCCGCTCCCATTTCTTGAAACAGGGTTATTTTGTTGAATTCGCAGAGTGCAACGGGACAGTAGCAATAAATCTGTCAATAAAAATAACTGCTCGGCTAAAAGTACGTGGTGAAAATTAGACGACTGTACATGTTGCACTTTCAATTGAAGCTGCAAGTGCAACAACAGCCTCATCTAATGTATTAGCTAAAATAAAACAGGGCCTTGGCAAAACAGGGCCTATATCAAAGCACACAAACGCGATGTTAGATACTCAATAGCTCCTTACGATAGCAGTAAGATAATAGACGAAAGTGAATAGAAATTCAAAAGCAGTAATATAAATGCTTTCCGGAATTAACTGCAGCATAGATCTCAACTAATACTGCTACTACAGACTTCGTATGGTTACTTAGATATTCTGTTTTTGATTACTATTTAAATTGAGGCTGATTGATAAGATACTTTAATCATTTGGCCAGTTTCTTTACCGATAAATGATTTATTTAGAAAAATAATGACGTCATAAACTTGGTTACCATCTGTTTCTTCTAATTCTTTTTAAAGATAAAGACAATGACTTTAATGCTTTTACGAATCCTAAAAATGTTTGGACAGAAATAAAAGCTCCTTGGACAGAAAAAATTGTAAAGAAATAATACGTCCACAAAGAGCTCTTTAATACAATGCAAATGAAATGCAAGAAGAGATACGCCTAATAGATGATAAGACATGGAGGAAACTCACTCATCAAGCATAGAACATACAGGACCAACCACAACCAATACGTCAGGATTGTACCACTGAGAAGAATTAAAAGAATGATTATAAATAATTTACTTACGATATTAGTGCTTTCTTAGAATATGTCGGACAATATATATATTTAGATCAGACAATTTCAGCTGAAAACGAAAGAATAACAAACACTTGGAATAGTGTAAAATAAATAAAAGGAGGTACTGAACAATGAAGATATACCAATGAAACATAACTTACGGTTGTGAGAAATGGTCCCTAATAATGAAAAATATTAATTAAATTAGAATTTGACACAATGATATAGAAAGAAATATAATAGGAATAAAATGTACCAAAAGAACGTAAAGCGAAGCCAATAAATGTTATTAAAACGCCCATCCACTTGCCATGATCCTTCCATATCTCCTTCGCTTCTCTCATTCTCATTCAACCTTTCATACAAGTTCATCGGTTTAGAGTAGTCTTGACCTGGCCCTTATTTAAAATGTCCTGGATGTGGTCCAGGAACGTTCACCTTGGTCTTCCCTTTTCAGGTTTCCCATCCACTCTTGACTCTTAAATCCTTTTTGTCAAACTTTCATTCATTCTCTCTACATGCCCAAACCATCTAAGCATATCTTTTTCAACTTTAGTCATTACATCTTCTTTTATATGATACGTTCTCTGATTGGGCATTAGATAAGGCATAAAGTGCAAAAATCGCTACTCATTGGTGTCCAAGTAATGGATGAAAGTCTCTGGGGGAGACCTGTATGAATAGAAGAATTGGGACTATCGGTTGTTGATGCACTGTTTAATAACTAAATGTCATTATTAATTTAATATTTGTGTAGTATTTCCGACTGTATCATCACTTATCATGAGGCATAATCATAGCAAGGCAAATGCTATTCAAAAACGTGGTAGCCCTGTCTGGCCGTAGTGTATCCGGTGCGCGCTAGACGCAACGTACGCGGTCTGTCAACGTTGTACAAATATAGATCTGATGTGTCTGCCGCACAATACTACTCACTAATTAGTTGCAACGTATATTTTTGCATTAAAAATGTATAATAATTTAATACAAGAACATCATCTTGTAGCTGATACCTTCGGAGTATGGGAAAATTTGTTCACAGTCGACTACATCTGGAAAGGGCTCGATATTTCAATACGATCAACAGTTTTGGCGATCATAACTGCCCTAGGAAAACTACGTAACAACAAAGGGATTAAATTATTTATATACAGTATACCCTCAATCAAGGCCTTCTGTCTATTAGCCATGTTGTTATATCTGAGGGAAAAATCTTGTCAAATTGAGATGTGGACAATTAGGAATTTGAATACGATCTCTTGGATTCGCTTCGTCTTAAATGCTGAGGTACTACAACGATTTTAATGCATTGGTTGGTTTGCTTTGAAAGGTTGCTTTTTTCGGACATTTTCAAAGTCAATGCCTATACAAGTAACCACAGTTTATCCTAGAGGGTACAATGTCCTCAAAAAGAGCACATGGAAGCGACAATGGAATACATGAAGCCGAACTGGTTATAATTATAGAGGATACTGCAGGAGAGAAAGCCATGAAAAAGGCACTCGATGATGACGAGCAAAATTCTTGATAATTTCGAAAAAAGCCGATATTGAACGGACTTTCATTGGATCATTAAAAGCAGTCAAACCTTTCTTATTTTATATAAGACAAAACTATTACAGAGGGGAGTTCGTTTATAACACGCAAGTCCAATATAAACATTAGAGATACCGAACTTATGTGAGAGTCCATTATGACGATTAGTTTGTTAGTCCGTCAGTAAACACAACAGTGCGTGAGAGTCAGTTCTCAGACGGCCCCGGGGGCACACCGTAAATAATGCTCAATGAAGACAAATAAACATAGGGTTGGCATCTCATAGTCTAATCAAAATAATCTATTATAGATAGAAAATATTTTAATGTAATCCACACAAGAAATATAAATCAAAAACAAGGGGGAAAATGATCAAAGAGCCGGACTTATCGTTACACAGCAACTTCTACCAGTTAACCTTTGTATTGTGGTAATGATTTCTAAACAAACACAATTTTATTTAGGAAACTCGATTAGGCTTTAGAAGCGGAAAATTTACCTGCGTTGTTCTTTTAACACTCACCAACATGATTTCCTATAATACAGACAATAAATTAAAAAGGTTTTTTTTGAATTATCTAAGGCCTTTGATACAGTCTCTTTCCTCATTCTACTGGGTAAATTTCAATTTTATGACATTTGGAGGCTTGCTTTGGGAGTTTTCGAAAGTTTTTTGTAATCTTTAAGGCAATAATTTATTAAAAGAGGTTCAATTCCTATTTTATATTAAAGTAACTGACAGGTGTAACTTCGTCTGAGTCACATAAGAGTGTGAGAGAGGGATATAAGGAAATAATAAATTTGTTCATGCTATGCTATCTATGAAATGGTGACATTGCGTCATTGTTCTCGTTGTCAGACTCGGCTTGTACAGACGTGAGGTCCAGGGTTAGGGTCTCGGTTCAGGTGAATTCAAAAGATTTATAGTTTTCTGTTAAGAAATTCTCTTGGGGAGTATATTAAGCCGTCGGTACTGAGTCATATCTCTCTCTCGTATCAAATTGCCGCCCTATCCCAATATGAGAAGGAATAGAGAGCTCTTGTGTTAGCAATTCCTGCATGAAATTGGCCACCGTGGCCGAAATTTGGTCAGGAGATGATTATGAAAGATACGTTTCTGAAATAAACAGGACTAGAAAAGCAAACTCTTCAGTTTTATATTATTATAATTTAGAAGCTTTGATATGATGGTAAAGACACAAGAAACTGACGTGCTTAATTGTTCTTTACAATCCATCATTGAGCTTTCTTGTGAAGGACACCATCGTGAGGAACCAGGAACAAATGCAAAACGGTGAGTCCATATTCCTCTCTCCTATGAATGAGGAGACCTGTGCTCAGCAGTGGAACGTTAAACAACAAAGTCATTATGAATTATTTCCGAGTCATATTTCGCGTTATTTGCGAAATAGCTTTTACATAAAAACGCCATTACTAAGAATATTTCGTGCTGTAAAAGTGTCACGCCTTTTAATAGATTTACGTCGTAATAGGTTGCTATTGGCAACCGGCACGCCCATTATGACTCAATGTGTTATGGATAAAACGCTTGGAATTTCCCCTATACCATCAGACTAGACTGTGATCTCCTCTGATGGTAATGCTAATCATTTTGTTTATAAATTATTTGTGAAAGTCCAGGAAAGGTTTAAAAGGTGACATTTGATAGTTCAGAAATCAAATCGAATTTAGAAAAGGTTGCTTTTGATATTTGACATTTGGTTGCCACCAAAAATTTCTGATCGCAACTGTAATATTTTACTGATTTTGGCGGGAAAATGGGCGTGAAGGTCGCGCTTTTATTGATTATGAATTTTCACCACATTTCTTACTAAAGTTGAAACATTCTGCAATTATCATTTTGCCGCGTCAGATAGTTTTTGATAAGTATATTCGTAATATACATACATACATAGCATCACGCCTCATTCCCTTCAGGGTAGGCAGAGACTACATCCTTCCACTTGCCACGATACTTGCATATCTCCTTCGCTTCTTTCATTCTCATTAAACCTTTCATACAAGTTCGTCGGTTTAGAGTACTCTTGACCTGGCCGTTACTTAAAATGTCCTGGATTTGGTCCAGGAACGTTCGCCTTGGTCTTCCCCTTCCAACTTTCGCATTCACTCTTGACTCATAAATCCTTTTTGTCAGTCTCCTTTCATTCATTCTCTCTACATGCCCAAACCATCTAAGCATACCTTTCTCAATTTTAGTCACTACGTCTTCTTTTATACCACAACGTTCTCTTATCACACTATTTCTCACTCTGTCACTCAGTTTTAATCCACTCATGCTTCTCAACGCTCTCATCTCTACCGCATTTATTTTACTTTTGTGATTCTTCTGCCATACCCAACTTTCACTACCATACATAAGTGTTGGCACCAACACTCCAGCATGCACTGCCAGTCTAGCCCTTTGAGACACCATCTGGCTATTCATAAAAGCATGCAGAGCACCATTTACCATATTCCCTGCATTCACTCTCCTTTCGATATCACTTTCACATGTTCCATCTTTTGTAAATTTAGATCCCAAGTATACAAATTCTTTCACCTCTTCCACTTGTTCCCCATCTATCAAAATATTGCCATTCATCATAGATTCATCTCGTTCAAAAAGCATAACTTTCGTTTTGTTTACATTCACTTTCATTCCTTTCCCTTTCAAAGCTTCATTCATAATATTTAGCATCTCCTGAAGCTCGTTAGCGGATGACGCAAGTATTACTTGATCATCAGCGTAGAGTAAACATTTGATGAGTAATTCATTCATTCTTAACCCATACATACATTCTTTTAAATCTGTCAAACATTTATCCATGAAAAGGTTGAACAGCCATGGTGACGCAACACATCCCTGTCGAACACCTCTTTCGACAGGAAACCACTCCGTGTACGCTCCGTTTATTCTGACACAGGCACTAGAACCCTCATAGAGAGACTTCAATGCTTGGATCAGACAACCGCTCACCCCATACGTAGATAACGTTGACCACAGCTCATTCCTCACCACTCGATCATAGGCCTTTTCTGAATCTACGAAAGCGCAATAAAATGTTGAAAACATTGTAAATAAAGCATACAATTAGGTTTCCTCAAACGTGTTACCCGATCTTTCAACAATGTTAACTGCCTAAAAATTCTTTATTTTGCATATGTTCGAAGTTACCTCGAATATGCCTGCAATATTTGGCCTCCTTGTTATGATATCCATATCAACAGAATAGAGTCTAATCAAAAGCAGTTCCTTAAATCTAACTTTTGAGGACTATAAGAAATTTACCAATAATCAAGAAGCCTGCTCACATTACGGACTGGATACTCTAAAAAATAGGAGAAAACAAAGCGATATGCTGCTATTGCAGGCAATCTTAACAGGGACAATAATACCACGTCTTTCACTAACTTATAACAAATATTATTCACACCTCGATTTATTTTACCTACCAAAAGAATCCTTAAAGAGAATCCATAAACAAAATGAAACTATCAAAGCTAATACTGGAGGTATTACCTTTGGTTATTATTTACATATTCTAAGCCACATACACTTTTTTTAATAAATACAAATACACTCACTCATTCTTACACACACACCTACATAACACTCACAAACTCTTCGTAAGTACATAGCGAATATCTCAGTTTTTTCTTTTTATTGTTTCTAAATTATTAATTCTTAATATCTACTGTGTTATTTCTAATATTATATAGTAATTTGTGTAATTGGCCTTATTCTAAGTATATTAAGTATTATGTGTAACAACTCGTTAAAACGCTGTTGGGTTACCTATAAATAAATAAACACTCAACGACTGTCGCAATGCGTAGCGACTGTCGCAAATACTTAGCGACTGTCGCGGCGATTTATACATGTTAAACATACAGAAATACATGTTAATTATATTAGCTGTCAAAACACTGACAAATATTGTGACAAAAGCGCTAAGGAGGTTACACTAGAAAAGTTGCTATGGCGGTTAAGTTTTCTTAAAATTTCTGATATTTTACGTAATTTTCTTATTTTTTGTTTCATTAGAATTGTCAGTTGACTATAAAAAACAACAAAAATAGAGGTATTAGTCCAGCCGGATATTAAGAATAGTCTAAATTTCTCCGGAACATGACTTCGAAATCGAAATACCTTATATGCTTTCATATGAATACAGATACTTCAATTTTATTTATTTGGATAGATGTATAGACGTTTGTCTTGAAACTTTTAAAATTACTTAGAGGATTTTAGAGAACATATCTTAAATATATGAAACCGGAAATTCCAAGCGTATTACTAATAACACGTGTGTCATGTAGAATAGCGTTCTTCAGTTTTTGTTATATTATTTTTTTATGCTTTGAAATGTGCCAGAATTTTGTGTTGATAACAGAAAATGTCTTTTATAGGAATCCTCAAAATTAATAACAGAAACATGTAATAGTTAATAGGATTCGACAATTTAGTTGACTGCATTCGTCATTAGTACGTCTGCGAATTTAATAACATCGCATCCTTCCCCCAGGTCAATGTATTAATATCTAAATATAGTCAGTACTTATATTTCCATTTTAGGTTACCGTTTTACGCGTTAAAGACTTCCTTTTTTTACCAAAAAAACATTTATGCATTGGTAATATACACTGAATTATAATAAGTTTAAGACATGTTTTAATAAAGCACTATGTCACTAACTCTTGCACATAAACAGTATAAAAAAATTAAAAACAAAACTATCGAATTTATATTCTTCGTCGCGAATTCGAATTTCGAATGTCTGCAAGTTATGACGTTCTATCTCGTCTACTTTGGCATAAAAACAATAAAAAAAAATCGTATTTTGATATTTTCATCGCGAATTTGAATTTCGAATTTGACTTTGTCTTACCTTTGAGATTTGAATTTACTAGTGACAATTTAAGCACTACATTACCAATTCAACAATATAAAAAATCAACAAAATTTTAATTTTTTCATAGCCAATTCGATTGTGAGTTGAAAGTGATAGACAGTTATATTTAATATCGCGAAATAAAAAAAATAAAGCACTATTTCGTCTACATTTTCGTTACGAATTCGAATTTGGAATGCGATTGTAATCGTAAACGTATGACATTTCAATTTATTAGTGACGCCTAAAATTTAATAAAACAGTACGTCACCAACTCATGCATATGAACACTATAAAAAAATTGATTTAAAAAATTTTCATAGCGAATTCGATTTTCGAATGCGACTGCAATTTCTTACGTTTGACATTAGATTTAATATTAACAATTTTAAAACTAATGAACTATGTCACATTGCAAATAAACTAAATTAGAAAAAGAAAACAATGGGTTTTTTAATGTTTCGCTTTTAATATTAGACCGACTCTTGGGTTTGACACTTAAATTTAATATTGACAATAAAAAAATTAAGCACAACGTCACCAACCTTTGCAAATAATTAATAAACTAAATTAGAAAAAGAAATGAATCGATTTTTTTATATTTTGTTCGCGCATTCGTATTTGGAGTGAGAGTGACATTTGAGTTTAACTATTTAATTTAATATAGACAATAAAAAATAAATAAAGCACTACATCACCAACGTTTGCTAATAAACTAAATTTATAAAAAAAAATGTTTTGTTCGCGAATTCGTATTTGCAATGAGATTGACACTTGGGTTTGACACTGGAATTTAACACTGAAAATAAAAAAATGAAGCACTACGTCACCAACTTTTGCTAATAAACTAAATTAGAAAAAGAAAACAGTCTAATTTTTAATATTTTGTTCGCGAATTTGTATTTGGGATGAGACTGACCCCTGAGTTTGACACTTGAATTAATTATTGACAATAAAAAATAAATAAAGCAGTACGTCACCAACATTTGCTAATAATCTAAATAAAAAAATAATAATAATTTTAATATTTTGTTCGCGAATTCGTATTCGGAATGCGTCAGTTGACGCGGGCCAACGCGTCACTCTGCTCGCGTCGACTGGGCGCCGTTTCGGACGCCTGCCAAAGAATCCATGACTGAAAAGTTATATTTATATAGAGATATGAGTGTACCCACTGTTTCAGAAGGTTATTACTGAAAATGATTTATTTTCATAATTAATTCAGACTGTTGACCCGTTTTATAGCACTGCATAACATTATAATTGGCCTATAAACACATTTGTACCCTTTTTTTATATAAAAGTAAAATAAATGCGGTAGAGATGAGAGCGTTGAGAAGCATGAGTGGATTAAAACTGAATGTCAGAGTAGAAAATAGTGTGATAAGAGGACGTTGTGGTATAAAAGAAGACGTAGTGACTAAAATTGAGAAAGGTATGCTTAGATGGTTTGGGCATGTAGAGAGAATGAATGAAAGGAAATTGACAAAAAGGATTTATGAGTCAAGAGTGAATGCGAAAGTTGGAAGAGAATTTTAATAAGGGTCAGGTCAAGAGTACTCTAAACCGACGAACTTGTATGAAAGGTTTAATGAGAATGAAAGAAGCGAAGGAGATATGCAAGGATCGTGGCAAGTGGAAAGATGTTGTCTCTGCCTACCACGAAGGGAATGAGGTGTGATGCTATGTATGTATGTTTTATATAAACAGCTGTTTTATACTTCATAAAATTAAATAAACTTCACTATCTTGAATAGAAGCCTATTTAGGTTTAAGTTTCTTTACAACATCTGCAATAAATATTTCCATTGAAAATGTAATAAATAAAAAGTGGCTATTTTAAAAGTCAACAACGAATAGCAAAAACCAAATTTTTACACTTTTTATTCGCCTGTATCATTGCTTTGATTAATCTAATCTAGTCGAATTTGCTGACTATATGGTACACGCTTCGCTAGTAGAGGTCGTCGTCGTCGGTTAAACCGATGGAAGTCCACTGCTGGACATAGGTCTCCACAAAGCCCGATCTGGCGCCGCCTGGCTCTTTATGTCGTCGTTTCACCTTGTGAGGGGTACTACCTATACGACGCCACTCCAGCACCTTCGGGCCCCAGCATCCATCGGTCCTTCGGACTATTTGCCCCGCCCATTGCCACATCAGGTTCGCGATTTGTAGAGCTATATTGGTGACTTTGGTTCTGCTACGGATCTCCTCATTTCTGATTTGATCACGCAGAGAAACGACGAGAAGAGCCTCCTCGCTAAGCGACTCTGAGCTTTCGTATGAGGTTCATAGTCAGCGACCACGTTTCGGAGCCGTAGGTCTTCAGGCCCTGAGGGGTATCAGACGAAAATATCTGGCGTAGTTTCCCGAACGCTGTCCAAACGAGTTGGATTCGATGGTTGACCTCCTTGTCTAAATTGGACCTACCTAGACTATGTGTCACAGGTATGTATATTAAAAAGCGCAAAAACTGCGCTGTGTCTCTGTATAAAAAGATGGCCAGGCCGAAATCACGGTGGAACAACGACTTAAATAGAATATCTCAAAAAACAATGGATATAAACGGTTAAGGATAGGAAAAAGGGCTGTGATTGGAGAAAGCTTATATCCAATGGGGGATCCTTAGGGAATAAAATGACATAAGATAAGCCTAGATTAAGAACGCGCTCATTCACACACACACACACACACACACACACACACACACACGCACACACGCAAGCAGGCACGCACGCACGAACGCACGCAAACAGGCGTTAGTTTCTATAAAACCATAAGGAAATAAAAAAAGCTTTTATTATTATTACGTAATCATGGAATGGAAGTAAAGATGAATAGTTGAATATAAATAATTTCGATAGAAAATGTCGTATTTTTTTGTTGATGTTCATAAGCTCTGATTTTGATTATAAAGCTTCATATTACGAAGTCGTTAAAGGCGTGTTTTTAAATTGACAGCTATTCTAAAAAAAAATCAGCAAATTTATTGGGAAAATATGTATGTTCGTTACAAAATTGTCTGAAACACGAGATTATGTTTGTTTTGTAAAACAAAAGCGAAACAGTGACGACTGCGTATTGCGTAGTCTTCACAAAAGTCTAATCTTGCAACTTTGATAACGAGGAGTTCGTGAGCAAACAAGTCTCACAATCTCCTAGTATTTTTACTACACTGCACAATACTTAGCAATTTTGCCTGTTGGTATATTTTTATATTACCAAGGAGTTAATATAATCTCCATGCTACTTCATCTGCGTATACTTAAATGTGTGACTACTGCCCGATTTTACCATCATTCCCCAAAACACCACTTACTTAGGGGACCCCTTAGCTATAGAATCGCCTTAGCTAGCTCCTAAATGTGCTTAGGGATCCCTCGGCTATAAAATCGCTTTAGCTGGCTCTTAAATGGGCTTAGGAGACCACTGGGCTGTAGAATCACCTTGGCTGGCTCTTGAATGTGCTTAGGGGAGCCCTGAGCTATAGAATCGCCTAGGCCGGCTCCTAAACGTGCTTAAGGGACCCCTCGGCTGGCTCTTAAATGTGTTTAGGGGAATCCTGAGCTATAAAATCTCCTTGGCCGGCTCCTAAACGTGCTCAGGGGGGCCCTCGGCTATACTATCTCCCTGGGCCGGCTCCTAAACGTGCTCAGGGGGCCCCTCGGCCATAGTATCTCCTTGGACGGCCCCTAAACGTGCTCAGGGGGCCCCTCGGCTATAGTATCTTCCTGGCCGGCTCCTAAACGTGCTCAGGGGGCCCCTCGGCAATACTATCCCCCTGTGCCGGCTCCTAAACGTGCTCAGGGGGGCCCTCGGCTATACTATCTCCCTGGGCCGGCTCAGGGGGCCCCTCGGCTATACTATCTCCCTGGGCCGGCTCCTAAACGTGCTCAGGGGGCTCCTCGGCTATACTATCTCCCTGGGCCGGCTCCTAAACGCGTCAGGGGACCCCTCGACTATAGCATCGCCTTGGCCAGCTCATAAACTCCAACATTTACATAGAGGACACATAAGGCTTAGGAGAGGCTGGTGAAAGAATTTAATAATAGACGGCACCATCTATGTAATGCTTAGCTAACATCATAGCAGAGCTCGTAGTTAACGATATCTCCCTATATATCATCACGCTAAGACCAAAATGACCGGATTATCAATCAATAATGTTGCAAAAACGGGGATATTGTACTCCTTTTGAAGCTTCCGTTGCGTGCACAGGGAAAACGTTAAACTTACCCAAAAATCCTATTGGACGGAACTGTTCCCTTTAAAAGGTTGTACAAAAAAGTCTTTGACAATACGTGTCCATCTTTTAACCTTAACTCACTATAACCTTTTCTATGGTAATATTTGTTTTCCCACTCTCTAAGTGTACAGTCGATTGATTTTAAGAATATATGACAATTAAAATAAAAAATATAGACCATTTTAATTAAAAAGAAAGCTTGTAATGAAATCCCCTGCAATTTCTTGATTTTTTTTAAGCTTTTAAAGTCTACTTTTATATTAAAATTTTCATAAATCTCTCTCGTACATTCAAACTGCAGTGCAAACCTACTAAATCGGGATTTGAAAGGTCATAAAGCTTTTTATTACTGCAAAAAGCTTTTATACCGAATTTTGAACTTTACGCCTTTGATTTAAGGTATAAAATACAAAAGTTATATACGTTTTCGATGCGGTTTTTCAAGACATTGACGTACTAGTGGTTTGAACTCACGGTCGGTTTGAAATATAGGACGATTGTTTGACCTAAATGTGCTATAGGTTACCTAAATGGATCATTGACATCTTCTCCGGGTTCAATATCCTAATGCAAATCAAATCAAAATATTCTTGATTCAAGTAGGCTCAAGAAGCACTTGGAGGGAATATCTTGTGGCCCCTATAGCAGGGGTAGCGACAGTAAAGGCGTTGTACCCTCAGTTGGAGAATTGGCTATCGCGGAAACATGGAGCGCTGTCAACAGAATGGTACAGGTGCTCACCGGACACGCCTGTTTCGGGTTCTTTGCATCAGATTGCTGGCCGAGAGGAATCGTCTATTTCCTCCCGTGGACACGGCACATAATACCGTGGCAGAATGCCTAGTGTGGAGCCCTCAATGGCATCTTCTGGTGTCACTGATTGGAGTTGACCTCTCGCTGGCCTACATAGTAAGTGAAGGTCGCCAGCGATGCAGTGTGGAGAGCCGTAGCCGTATCTCGCTAAAGGAGGCTCGTGAGAGGGAGCGGGAGTTGGCTCCTAACGCCCCTGCTATCCATCGCAGAAGGCTTGGGGGCAGAAGCCGCGGCTATGCACGCCTCCTCCCGCTGACTTGTACTTCGATTCGGCTTCATCCAGAACACCATATTGGATTGCGCAAACGAGCCACTGGTGTCCCACTTTAGGATGACGAGGGCCCGCTGGGTTTTAATGGGAGAGTTTGTTTTCCACATTGCGATTGGGTGGTGTGCGTAAAACCATTTCCCAGCGATAAAAAATGGCTCAAAAGGCACTTTTAAAACATCAGTAGTCTGTCCGTTGGTAACAAATCTACCACCGGTTCGGAAAGTTGAATCCGCTCAAAAGAAACTCAACGGTTACTCTTTTAAAGAATCTTGCTTCTGTGGCAGGCATATTATACACATATTTCTTAAAACTATGAGGAGGGAAACCTAAAACCGAATACGGTATCTTATTAAAAATGGCGACTAATGGTTACAAGTTTGTTTTTATTTCTAATATTAATATTGTGTATTTCACTTTTTTTACTGAATACATTTTATTATTTAATATATATTGCGACGGTACTGTGAAAATTGATGTTTCTTTAAATTTATGTTTTAGAGAAGCACGAGATCCTAATTGATATATGGCTCGTATTGCTCTTTTTTGTAAAGGAAATATAGTTTCAATGTACGCCGCCTTACCCCATAACAGTATGCCGTAAGACATAATGCTATGAAAGTAAGCGAAATACACCATTTTGGCAGTTTCAACATCAGTGTATTGCCTCACCTTCCTAACAGCAAATGCAGCTGAACTAAGTTTGCTTGCCAGAGTCTTAATATGGGCACCCCATTGAAGTCCCGAGTCTAAGGTTATTCCGAAGAAAACTGTTCTCATAACTATAGACGACTATCATTAATATGAATATTTGTACCATTTTCTCTTGCATTTGGCAAAGTGAACTCAATATACTTAGTTTTTGCCAAGTTTAATACAAAATTATTAACTGAAAACCCTTGTGAGACAAGCGATAGGGTACTATTTACATCGTCAAAATTTTCCTTATCTCTATCAATTTTAAATAACAAGGATGTGTTATCAGCAAATAGCACTAGATCACATTTGTCTTTCACATGGTACACTAAATCACTTATATATTAAGAATAGAAAAGGACCAAGTATTGATCCTTGTGGGACACCAATTCTTACCAGTTATCCCGACGACTCAACGCCTTTACAAATACCTTTTGAACTCTATTTTCAATATAAGAACACCACAAATTAAGAGCCCCATCTCTCGCACCATAATGACTTAATTTAAGCATGGGAGTGCTATGTTCACACAGTCAAAAGCCTTTGAAAGGTCACAGAATATTCCTAGTGCATTCTGGGACCTTTTCCAAGCATCAAAAATATGGCACGTATTGCTCTTTTTNCCACTGAAGCCCAGAATCTAATGTTATACCTAGGAATACTGTAGATTTTACTTTCTCTACAGGAATATCATTAATTCGAATGTTTGTACACATTTCTTTTGCATTTGGCAAAGTGAATTCAACATATTTAGTCTTTGCCGAGTTTAACACAGAATTATTAACTGAAAACCCTTGTGAGACAAGCGATAGGGTACTATTTACATCGTCAAAATTTTCCTTATCTCCATCAATTTTAAATAACAAGGACGTGTTATCAGCAAATAGCACTAGATCACATTTGTCTTTCACATGGTACACTAAATCACTTATATATTAAGAATAGAAAAGGACCAAGTATTGATCCTTGTGGAACACCAATTCTTACCAGTGATCCCGACGACTCAACGCCATTTACAAATACCTTTAGAACTCTATTTTCAATATCAGAACTCCACAAATTAAGTGCCCCATCTCTCGCACCATAATGACTTAATTTAAGCATGACAGTGCTATTTTCTACACAATCAAAAGCCTTTGAAAGGTCACAGAATATTCCTAGTGCATTCTGGGACCTTTCCCAAGCATCAAAAATATGGCACGTATTGCTCTTTTTTGCAAAATAGTATGTATTTTGCAAAAAAGAGCAATAAGATGATTGTACTAATAAAATTCGTCTAGATCTGGACTGGTGAGAGGCTTACCACCAAGTGAATCTTTAACTTTTTTAAGTTGCGGAACTGTGGCGTTTAGAAACCATAAGAGGTAAATTACCTATTAGCAAATTAAATTATTATAAAGGTTGTCAAATATTAAATCATTTAGTAAACTTTTTTTAACCGTTTGAAAACTAAAATTGGCACGAGCGTGTCAGTATATATAAAATAATTTAATTAAAATAATATTTTAAATAAAGGGCACGGTTCGTCATTTGTCATCATCATCATTAACGACAAATGTATAAATAGTCATAAAAGTTAGTCGAGAGGGTAGTTTTTGTATCAACGTTAACCACGTGCTATTGTATTATAAGTTTGTTGTGTCAGTAAATGGGCTGCTCTGCGATATAAAGCTAAGTGTATTTCTTTAAATTAAAACTGTTGACTTTTAATATGTCATAATGATAATTGTGTGCTATTTGTTTTACATTTAATGGATGTTGATGGGGCAATTGTATTTAATTGTGTATTATTTATTTTTATATTTAATGATAGTGGATGTCGATGTATTTTATCGGAATTTATATTAAATATACATGGATAAAAAAAAGAGTAAAAGACTGTGGAGTTTCTTGCCGGATTTTTCCACATCTAGTCTGTAGATTGTGAACCGGTGGTAGAGTCATGGACAAAAAGAGTTTACTGGAAATAAAGAATATTTTAGTTTGGATATCGATCTTTATTATGAAAATCCAATTAAAATTAATATCAGTTGCCTCGCAATATCAGTTGCCGTTTATACGTAATTTTTGAAGCGAAATTTCTTTAGGCGCATTATTGAAAAGTATTGTCGAATGAAACGCATGATTAGTGTCATAAAGATGTGCATCGTTTTTTATACTAATTCATTTCAAAATAACGTAGTTTTAATATTGCCAATTAACACGTGGCATCTGTATAAATTTTCGTTACTTAATATTTTAATGACAATGAAAGTCGCTAAAATCGTAACATCTTTTCCCTCGCTCTCAGTCTTGGAAATCTAGAGTTTTACATTTGCATAAATATAAACAACACTTACAAATTAGTTTGACAAATAAGGTTCACTTTTAACGTGAGCACTTTGTACGCACGCACTTTTAGTTTTTCTTACTTTACGTTACTTTGAGTTCAATTTATAATTTAATATTACAGTTTTCTGTTAAGAAATACTCAGTAATTGCCTTGTTTTGGTTAGCTCCCCCGTGCCTCGGAGAGCATGTTAAGCCGTTGGTTCTGCGCCTGATCTCTCTCAAAAAGTGTCGGATTGCCGTCACAGCACATAATAATGAAGTAATAGAATCTTGCCTGTCTGCCAAACCGCAGGAGAGCAGCGTTGCGAGACGTTAATAGACTGTTACTTACTTTACCTTTAATAATTATAATATAAAAAGGATTTGGCAAAATAAATTTTCCAACCCATAATGGTTGGCTGCTATAGTGGATAATGGATGGTTATGTAAGTTAATGAAGAAAGTGATAGCGGGAGGAAGCAGAGAAACGTGATTATGCCCGCTGTAGGAGCTTTATGGAGTCTGTGCTGGAAAGTATAAAAAGAAAAAAGTAGGAAGTGAATACTGTCTCCATTGAGAAGGGCTTGGGCAAGAAACAACATCATTCAGAGCATGTTAATGGCCAGGTACGATTTTCTGGTATAAAAATGATATATTAAATACATACCGTTGTTCACTATCATACATAAGTGTTGGTGCCAACACTGATGTATGGTAGTGAACTTCGGGTATGGCAGAAGAAGCTTAAAAGTAAAATAAATAGTTGATTGAAACTGAATGACAAAGTAAGAAATGGTGTGACAAGAGAACGTTGTGGAGTAAAAGAAGACGTAGTGACTAAAATTGAGAAAGGTATGCTTATATGGTTTGGGCATGTAGAGAGAATGAGTGAAAGGAGACTGACAAAAAGGATTTATGAGTCAAGAGGGAATGCGAAAGTTGGAAGGGGTAGACTAAGGCGAACGTTCCTAGACCAAATCCAAGAATGAATGGAGAAATGAAAGGAGAGTGAATGCAGGAAATATGGTAAATGGTGCTTTGCACGCCTTTATGAATTGCCAGATGGTGTCTCAAAGAGCCAGACTGGCAGTGCATGTAGGAGTGTTGGTGCCAACACTTGTGTATGGTAGTGAAAGTTGGGTATGGCAGAAGAAGCATAAAAGAGAAAAGAGAAGAGAGCATTGAGAAGTATGAGTGGATTGAAACTGAGTGTGATAGTGACCAAAATTGAGAAATGTATACTTAGATGGTTTGGGTACATAGAGAGAATGAATGAAAAGAGACTGACAAAAAGGATTTATGAGTCGAGAGTGATCGGGAAGTTGGAAGGGGAAGAAAGACTAAGGCGAACGTTCCTGGAACAAATCCAGGGCATTTTAAATAAGGGCCAGGTCCAGAGTACTCTAAACCGACGAACTTGTATGAAAGGTTTAATGAGAATGAAAGAAGCGAAGGAGATATGCAAGGATCGTGGCAAGTGGAAGGACGTGGTCTCTGCCTACTCCGAAGGGAATGAGGCGTGATGCTATGTATGTATTAAATATAGGCATCATTACAGTAGATAGTTTTAATTTTAATAATTATTGTCATGTTTTTTCCTAATGATATGTAATTTATTGGTACAAGTTTATTTACCAAAAGTTTGTGAAATATTTTTATTAAAGATTCTGTTTCTTTTTTCGCAATATATATTTCCATGATTGTCTTTATTGTTTTATACCCTTGTACAAGTTTTTATATAGAAAGAATTAAAAATGATATTAAATTTGATATTTTTTAGGAGATAGGTTTGTAATAAAGATGTAAGAAGCAGCTCATGGACGTCCCACCGTTGGGCACAAGCCTCTTCACTTACAGGAGGGGGTTTCAATTAGACAAGGGTAAATGATATCAAAGATAAAGATTTCTTTGTCATTTCTAATTATATAACGGCATTTATAGCGGGTTAAACGGAGAACTCACGAAGTAAAGGTAACTGGGTAAGGTAAGTAGCANAAATCTTAATAGAAAACTCAATATCGATTTCGAACTGGCCCGACCCGGGACTTGAACCCAGGACCTCATGTCTGTAGTCGAACATGGTTCACTCACGATTACTCAAGTAAGTTAT
Organism: Elymnias hypermnestra; assembly: GCA_015832385.1. Lineage (NCBI taxonomy): Eukaryota > Metazoa > Arthropoda > Insecta > Lepidoptera > Nymphalidae > Elymnias > Elymnias hypermnestra. Next base: position 602,621 of record JACTOM010000917.1, read on the forward strand.
AAGAGGACAAAGTTTTGCGGGTCAATTACTTTAATATATATTATAAACCAGTTAAAGTTTAGTGACCCTCGTAACCGAAGGGCCCTCCCTTCCGGTCACAGGACGTATCGCGGTTACATCCATGATTTAATACACTTTAAGCTCGAAACGATAAATGGGTAAGTGGATAAATGGTAACCTTATATATATTATCATAGTTTTTTACTAGCTAATCATGGCACGATCAATGTTATAAAACGAATAGTTATTGCAAAGCTGAGTTAGATAAGATTGTGCAGGTTAAGATCAATGCAAAGCTTATAGCCTTCGAAAAAACTTGAGAGGTAAGTAAGTAGCAGCTCATTGACGTCCCACTTCAAGCACAGGCCTCCTCCCTCATAAGGGAGATGGTCAGAGCATAGACCCACCACTTCGCCGCCTAGGAAGAGAAGGCCTAAATATGTCCTTAACGACCTCGAAGATACGATAACTATCGACAATCTACCATACCAGGTAGGGACAAACACGTACACAAGCGATACACAGCCACTCCGCCGGCAGTGTCGAGGTCCCCGATTTCTGACGTCACCCGGACGTGGACATCACCCACGTTCCCGGGGACGATTCTGATTCTTCCTTTTCAGGTGATTTTTCTACGATAACGTCGCTCCAAGCCGAGGCTCGGTCTCGTAGGAGACCGAGCCTTTGGAGCGGCGTTTCCCCGGAGAGCGAGCCCTTTTCAGAGCTCGAAATGTGACGGCCTCCATAAGAGCCCGTCCTCCTTCCGGTTACGCTGTAAAAGCCAGTAGGGCTAACAGCTAAACACAGTCCGAACAAAAAAAAAAGACCCATCACGTTGCTCAACTGCCTCGAGTTAATGGATTATGCAAAGTTGATTTAATGTATTCTCCATGGAGTAACGTGGCGGATTTAAGCTCCAAATTCTCTCTCTAGTTAATAAGCAGATTTGTGCCCAGCAATGGGAGATTAGTGGACTTTATAAGACTTCTATGTCTTATAGACAAAATTCTATAAAAAGAATTGTCACTTCACGTGTTACAAAGATAAGACAATTTACTTTCATGGGCATACATACTGTTCGCGACTTTTCCCTTTTTAGTAGAGACTAATATGTTTGTTTTAATTTAAAGTCAATACTATTGTTAAAATATATTTTTGTTTAACTTACAGTCCCTATATAGATATTTATAGATTTGTATTCAAGATGTTTTGTTGTTCTATAATGTATATATTTGGATGATTGTCATTAACTAGAAAAAAGTTGTTTTTGCAATTAAAGTAATGCCTGCGATTGTTAGGAAATAAAACTCCAATCGTAGGATGTTCTTTTTATCGAATAAAGTACCAACCACCGTCGTTTGCTTGTCACAATAGTGCACGTTTGCCAGTCGCAAACAACATAGATTAATAGGTCAATTCGGAAAACATGTTCCTGCTGAACAACAGTTCGAATCGCGATACATAAATCCTCGTTTGGTGACAAGTAGACGGCGGAGCGTTGGAGTGAAGAATCTGGTGGCATTTTCATTTATCCTGAACCGGCAAATCTTCAAAAGAGTGAGCTGCCGAAGGGGCTCACACAAACAAAGATGTTTTAATACGTAGCTGTTCCAAGCACTGGGACGTTTCATATAAAGCTCTAAGCTTTAGAATGCAATACCTAACTATTTTTGTTAATGAAAGCTTTGCCCAACATTGGGGCGTTAGTCTGAAGTATTACTTACCATTAATACAGATAATTTCCTAGTTTTCTCTTTCAAAGACAAAAAAATGCATGTTCAAGGTCATAAGTTTTAAGCCCTGGAATGAAATAGCCTAGCTTATTCATAACTTAATTAAGCCAGTGGCTGAACTCCCTCATAAAGTATTCTATTTGAGCCTCCCACATAAAACGTACAAAGATCCAGACAATAACATTTTCCACGTGTAATTCATAACCCTCGCTGCAGGGTTGACGACCTTGCAAAAGCGAGCTTAAACACGACTATTAGAACGGTGAATTTGCATACACTTTTATTTTATATATTAGCTAAATCTATTTAAAACCTAAAATTCATTAAGTGAGAGATGCCACTCAACAGATCACGGCTGGCTGATTAGACTGGAATTTAACATATTTTATGACCTTTTTCTGTACATTACACACATCTTCTTCTTCCACCTATCCAGCCTTTAGGCTAGCCAAAAGGCTTTAGATCCAGCAAAAAAAAAAACATTTATGACAATAGAAGCTCCGAGATACGTCAGGTACGACAAAATTCCACCGCGACACCAGGTCGCTTACCCTGGAAGTGTTTATCCAAACTTTCCGTACACCCACCTCCGAGAAGATGCGTACCATCATGCTACAGAGGCAAAGACTGGGCGTCCCCTGACTCATGAGCTCCTTGCGTCACCACCATCCGACGTGGGCGATGACGACTAAGACGACGCGACGGTAGTGGCTACACCCGAAATGATATTCACTGGATTGGACTTGGATTTGCCAGCCCATTTGAACATAACGGATAAAAATAAATTAACTAGCATCGGCGTGATGCTCGAGGCTAAGCCTGAGGAATGGGGCGTAAGGCCCGAGGACCGAAACCTTAACCAAAGTTGAAACGAACGTGTTAGTATTTATAAAATAATATTTTAAGGGTACGGTTCGTCATTTGTCTAAATCGTATTCTTAGAAAACTATGACCTTGTAACATCACAAGTGTTGATTGTCATTGGTGAATTGTAAAAGTAACAGCCCATTAACGTCCCACTGCTGGGCACTGGCCTTCTCACTCGCATGAGAGAGGGTTTTTAGAGCATAGAACCACCACGCTGCTCCACTGCGGATTGGCAGGCATAGTACACAAGTGCCCTCTCTATACCTTCACTCTCATAGTCCAATGTGACACGATCGGAGAGAGATCAGGTGCAGGACCGATGGCTTAACGTGTTCTCCGAGGCACGGGGGTGGATCACACCGCCAACTTCCCAACTTCGGGCAAATATTGAGAAAATCGTAATAGAAAACTCAATATCTATTTCGAATTGGCCCGACCTCATGCCAGGACCTCATGTCTCCAGTCGAATATGCTAACCACTAGACTAATGAGGCAGGTAAACATTGTAAATGATGCCAATTTGCAATATAATGGTCGTAGTGTTTCATAAACGATTAGAATTACCTAAAATAATTTTAATTTTAACTATTAAATACTAACGGGAAGTTTCTTAACAAATAAGATAATTACGATATATATTTGCCGCCAAACGCTGCCATTGGTGGTTTATGCTAATGGCCTCATTAACGACAATTGTATAAATAGTCCTAAAAGATAGTAGAGAGGGCAGTCTTTTATCAACGTTAGCTACGTATTTTAAGTTAGGGGTGTCATAAAAAGGGCTGCTCTGCGATACAAGTGTAAGTGTATTTCTTTAAATTAAAAATGATGTCTTTTTAATATGTAATAATGATAATTGTGTGATATTTATTTTAAATTTAATGATAATGGATGTTGATGATGTATTTTACTGTAATTTATATTAAATATAACATGGATAAAAACAAAAGAGTAAAAGAATAAAAGTTTCTTGTCGGATTCTTCTCCATCTAGTCTGTAGATTGTGAACCGGTGGTAGAGTCATTGACAAAACGAGTTTACTGGAAGTAAAGAATATTTTAGTTTGGACATCGGCCTTTTATTATGAAAATCCTACTTATTTATTTTTTCAATAATTTTCATTTCTGACAAACGCGACAGAGGCACAATCCTCTACCCATAGAATGACTCAGGAGTTTGTGATTCAACGAGACATCGCAATACCTACTAAAACCCAGCGAAACATGGCCCTTGAGTATTTCATGAGACTATATCAGAGCCGTTGTACTGACAAGTACTTCTTCTTTGTAATACAGTAATTTTTCATGAAGGGATGTTGATGTGAAAATACTTTTTAAGGAACACCTATCCCTTAGGTTAATAACTTCTTAGTTCTGCCCTCATAATTTATGCCACAAATTGGAACCAGAGGCTGAGAGTCTGGCTGAGGTTTGACGAGAGCAGAAACGGGTGGGCAAAGATGCGCTGCCTAGTATCTAGGCTCCTTCTGGGGTGAGAGGGAGCATATTTTAGTGAGACTACGTCGTTGCAGAAAAAGTTCACTTCTACCCAGCATTTCTCACTGGAAAGTATATAGTAATATAAGATAATGACTCTTAAATATCATCACATGTTAAGGGAGCAGGGGTGTCAAAAGTTATATGACGTCACATGTTGAAATGTAAGATACTCTACTACTGTTTAGTTTATGGATGATCTAATAGGTGGCGCTGTTCTACATAAAACTGCTTAACTTTCTTACTACCCACATATTTCATTTCTCTCCGAACGCGGTGATAAAGATGACACAAAGGCAAAGATATACGCTTGTAATATAAAATAAACCATAAACATAATCTATATATATAAAAGCAACTCTTTTTTCTTTGTTATCGATAAACTTGAAAACTACTGGACCGATCGGCATGAGATCATGACCATTCGACGCGGAATTAATTTTAGAAGGTTGAAAGCTATTCATTTTTTAAATTCCATTGACCCTTTACCATTTTTTTCAAATTTATGTGGATAGTCATTTGTTTCTGCCACGAAGCACACACAGACCGGCAAAATGTCTAACGTCAATGCTTATAAACGCGTTTCCACACACCCTCCTACGCATTCACCCACGCACTCCCACACATCCACCCACGCATCCACCCACGCACTCCCACGCATCCACCCGCGCACTCCCAGGCATCCACAAGGTTGTGACATGAATTATTAGACCGTTGTCTATAGCAACGGATTTGTTAATTCATTTCTAGGTTATGTAAATATGGCATTCATTTATGATACTATCTTTTGTTTCAAAACAAAAAGTGTCTGTGTGTCATTTAATTGATTGTGTTTTGGTTAGTATTTGTAAAACTGCAAGCTCCCACATTCCAAATCTTTTTGACAGGACGAAGTCTGTCGGGTCTGCTAGTTGTATATAGTTTTACGCTCGTCTTTCTCTAGTACAAAATGTACAATTCACTTATTACTGAAGAAAGGTAATCAGACGATTATAAACTTTAATATATGGGAATAAGATTTGAAACTGTCTGCATTAATCCCATTACGCTCTGATTGCATTCATTTTATCAACAAGAGCGCACGTGCGGAGATCAGACGTTACATAATCAAGCGATGGTTAATCGCTGCAGTTTATTAAATGTATGGACTGTATGAAACGTGAAATGGTCCATCAGCGCTTTATTATACATAGAACAGCTGCACCGCACTGCAGGGTCACTCTCATAATATATTACGAAGTAAGTACGGAAAGTAATTCAATAGCATTTTTAAATACTAGAGGTCCAAATTCAGCAACAATTAATCTAAATTATAAGTTTCAATAATATTAAGGTTCTATTATCAAAAAAGTTGTTACAATAATCTATTTCTATAAAAACGAGACCCTATTTCCTCATTTCATGGCATCACGTGTTCACGACTGGACCAATTTCGATAATTCTTTTGTACGTCAGTTTTATAAGTCAGATGAGAGTTGCTATAACAGAAAACTTAACAACAATATTTACCTTGTAAGTGCTTTTGACAACATAAACTTTTCTAATGTAACCTTCTTAGTGGTTTTTCAAACCTAAACTTTTGTATATAACCTTTTTAGTGATGTTGTTAATATAACTTTTGTAATGTAACCTTGTTCGTGCGTTTGACAGCATAAACTTGTCTAATGTAACCTTGTTCGTGCGTTTGACAGCATAAACTTGTCTAATGTAACCTTCTTAGTCCTTTTGACAACAAACTTTTGTAATGTAACCTTTTTAGTGATGTTGTTAATATAAACTTTTGTAATGTAACCTTGTTCGTGCTTTTGACCACATAAACTTTTTTAATGTAATCTTGTTAGTGCTTTTGAGAACAAAAAATTTTTAATGTAACCTTGTTAGTGCTTTTGACAACAAACTTTTCTAATGTAACCTTCTTAGTGCTTTTGACAACATAAACTTGTTTAATGTAAACACAATATTATTGACCACATAAACTTTTTTAATGTAATCTTGTTAGTGCTTTTGAGAACAAAAACTTTTCTAATGTAACCTTGTTAGTGCTTTTGTCAACAAACTTTTCTAATGTAACCTTCTTAGTGCTTTTGACAACATAAACTTGTCTAATGTAAACACAATATTATTGACCACATAAACTTTTTTAATGTAATCTTGTTAGTGCTTTTGAGAACAAAAACTTTTCTAATGTAACCTTGTTAGTGCTTTAGATAACAAACTTTTCTAATGTAACCCTCTTAGTGCTTTTGACAATATAAACTTTCTGATTTAATCTCCTTAGTGCTTTTGACAATATAATTTTTTATAATGTAACCTTTTTAGTGCTTTTTGACATTAGAAACTTTATTAGGGGTACCTTATGGCGTTTGACATAATAGTCATCGATTGATAGAAATAATTTTGTATGCATAATTGAAAAAACTGATTTGGACATTTAAAATTATATGAATATAGAAGGTGAGAAGAGTCAGCAATATTCCTAATGATCTTAAAGAAAAATAACTGATCTATTTATTTTAGTCGAGATTTTAATGAGGGTAATTTGAAATCATCAGAGTTAACAATACTATTTGTATTTATACTTTTTGTTCAAATTTGTCGCTTTCATTATTTATATTTCTTACTACACCGTTTTTACAATTGTGTTATAAGAATAGAAAAATAAATCTTAATGAGTCACTGTAATTTAAACGTTTTGTTTGGTCGGAGCGGTCGTCACATTGATTTAGTGGCAACCCATTCCCGCCTCGCCACTTGTGACTCAATCATTATATTCTATTTGGTTTTGTATGTATGTCTGCCCTTTAGCTGGCGTTAACTTTAGTTAACCGTGTTTGCTTTGAAGTTAAAAGGCACCAGTTGTAATAAAACACGTTCATAATCGTCGTATTACGAATTAGAATCAATAAATAAAAAAAGCTGACTGACAATCGCAAATAGTTTCAATTATAGTGAAAAAATGTGGTCAAAACTTAATCGAAGCAAAAATAATTCGTAATCAAAAAAATCGTGACCTGTCACAACCAGATTCCCGCCAAATATTACAGTTGCGTTTAGAAATTGTTGGTTGTCAATGTCAAATGTCAAAAACATAAAAAGCTAACAAAAAGGAACCGCCTTCAGAACAAACTGTTACAATTATTAATATGCTCTAATAAGTAAACCAATAATTGCTTATTCTTTTTTAGAGTTCTTCCTATTCTTATGTACGGTATTCGGTGTCGGCGTTAACCAAAGTAAGTCCGGGGTGCTTCTCAACATTGTTGAGTTCGGGCCTCGAGGCTTAGCCTCATTGCCCGAGTATTTCCTCGGGCATCAGTGTTGCCCGGTAATCTATTATGCCCGCACTAAAACGGGCTGGTTCCCGCCAACCTAGTTAGCAGGTCTATCCGGGTCACTCTAGTATATTGTTGAGTCCGAGTGTTGCCACTGCCTCTGTGTCGTCTTCGCCATCATCGCCTACGTCCGGAGGAGGCGGCAGCAGGAGCTTAGGAGGCAGGGGACGCCCAGTGTGCGCCGTTCTTTGATTTTGCCTGGCAATGCCGTGGAGGTGTGTATGTGGGAAGTTGTTCGCTAGGCGAAACATACTCCGCGCAATTTGGGGGACGAACTCCTCGACGGTTGGCGTCCGTGTGTCACGATGTATGACGTCATTTCTGACGTACCTAGGAGCTCCTATTAGAAGTAGTCACTTATGCTGCTGGATTTGCAGCCTTGCTTCTGGTACCCTGAACAGAAAGAGTACCAGGCAGTAGCTGCATTAGATGCCGCCAAAGTAGGTGTGTCCCGAGTGTCCATTCAGCAGCTCCAGCGCCGCTCACAACTATAGCTGTATATGTATGGTACCTCGACTGACACCGACTCCAAATATAAGAATACGAAGAACATACATTTTAGACCATATTAATATAAAGGCGCACCCTGCCAGAATAAGACGTTACAATCATGGGGTTTGTCCACGTAATAAAATATTCCACGATTCAATTAGTTCCTTCTTTATTAATTTCGCTATAATAAATCAACACTTATAGTTTTAGATAATTAAGAAAGTATAACTAGATTTAATACATTCCACCAGAACACGTGGGCGCGTGCGCTCTCTGTAAAATCCGAACCAGTAATGGCCGCCACCCCAGCGCTCGGTGTTAAAATTTTTATTTAGTTTTTGATAATCTGAAGTAAACTAACAAATTTGTCTGAATATAATTTAACGTGTTGCTTATATCAGACAGCACCGTTTTAATGAAACAGCTTTAGAAATTAACATTGGTACCGCAAAAATTTCTCGACTCGATTCTCGACTGGCACTAGGTAAAGCAGACGAGGCCTATCAGCGGAGATCTCTCGCTGCGGAGCATTGTTGGCGCGATGTTCTCCAGTGAGAGGTGTTGTGCAGGAATGGCCTTCTTCTGCGAGACCGTAGTCTCGCTAAAAGAGGCCCGCGAACGAGAGACGTAACGTTGTACTTAAAAATAATATAATAAGTAGGTAGACTTAATAGTTGTTAGCGGTAACGCACGGTCCTTCGTACGTCACTTGTCGCCGCGCCGGATTCATTTGCCTGTTCGGTCTACCAGTGCGCGGTTGAATAAATCTGTGACCTGTGCGACATACTAGTAACGCCACGCTTAACCCGCTGGAGTTCACGGCAGTGCTAGGGAGTACCACGTGTGCAAGGTGACTCTAAGGTCGGAGTACCACGCGTGCTGTGTGACTCCACCTGTTCGAACGAGCCCCCTCAGCTTGGATTTCCTGAGAGCGTCCAGAGTCAAGCAACTACAATTGCACTCCCGGACCTGGGTGCTGGATTCAGGCCAGTGACGCATTATACCTACCACCAGTGCTGGGCGGCAACCAGATTTTAAGGCCAATAAAAGATTTCCTTCAAAGAGTCTTTTATTGACCCACCCCTGTCTGCCGCGAAACAAGCTAGACCGCGACAATCTGCTCGAGCTTCTTTGAATCATTTGAGAAACCAGGTAGGAATGCGCAAGCTGCTCCTCTGGCGTCTCACTCACGGATGAAGAGGGTTCCGCTTGGTTTTAGTGGGTATTGCGAGTCTCCTCCCTCGCAGAGTCCTACACTCCCGAGCTACAGGTCAGGGTTAATGCGTAAATGGATTTTCCAGCGAAAAAAGAAGAGCAGCCGAGGCCAATATGGCGGAGTTTGTTTCACATCGTGCCTTCACAAAATCCTTATTTATAGAAATAAAAGAAGCACAGCCATAGGATAAAAGGCTCTTTTTGAATATGATTACGTCATTGGCGTGACAATAAATTGTCAGTTCAATGGTGTATTGTTTTAAACCCTCACCGTGAAAAGGAAATGTTGACATTTTTTGTGTTTTAATCACCAACAAAATACACTTCTATTATACAAAGAATATCATGCATACATACATAGCATCACGCCTCATTCCCATAGGGGTAGGCAGAGACCACGTCCTTCCACTTGCCACGATCCTTGCATATCTCCTTCGCTTCTTTCATTCTCATTAAACCTTTCATACAAGTTCGTCGGTTTAGAGTACTCTTGACTTGGCGCTTATTTAAAATGTCCTGGCCTTCCCCTTCCAACTTTCCCATTCATTGTTGACTCATAAATCCTTTTTGTCAGTCTCCTTTCACTCATTCTCTCTACATGCCCAAACCACCTAAGCATACCATTCTCGATTTTAGTCACTACGTCTTCTTTTAAACCACAACGTTCTCTTATCACACCATTTCTTACTCTGTCAATCAGTTTCAATCCACTCATGCTTCTCAACGCTCTCATCTCTACCGCATTTATTTCACTTATGTGATTCTTCTGCCATACCCAACTTTCACTACCATAGATAAGTGTTGGCACCATCACTCCTGCATAGCTGATATTTAAAGCCATGAACAAGATTGGCCTTTTTATAAAATGAAATCGCTTTCACTGTTTGTTATCTTAGATCTTTGAAACCATTAAAAGGATTTTAATGCAGTTTTTAGCAATAGATAGAGTGAGTTAAGAGGAAGTTTTTTTTATATATAATACATTATTATAATACAAAAACGACGAGAAAGTCAAAGATTTGTAATGTGATTTCGTAACAAACATATATGTGCTCTTAAATCGCCAACGCTGTCTAAACCTTAAGAGATAGATCAAATTAATTTACTATAGAATTGTATATCATAAAAAGATCGATAAAAAGTCCACAATGGTAAATATTTATCTCTAAAGGATAACACACAGTAACCATTTACATCATTTATATATTACAAAAATTAAATACATTGCATACGTTGTATATTTCATGTCATCCAAAAGCACCAGCTCTAGTTTTATTTGTCATTTATTACGGAAAATGTCGAAAGAATGATATAGACGTCAAAATGTCACTGACAAACGTTCGGTAAGTAACGAGTAAGCGTTCCGCGAGCTTTTCCTTATTTATATATCTATCTTATACAAATCTAATTATATTAAATATAAAAATCCTAAATAAAATGAAACTATCCCAAAGGAATGAGACAAAACGATCTTTATGAAACTTCATAACTTAAATATCAGTACAGGATTTTCATAACTTTATAGTTTTTAGTCGTCCTTTAATATCATATTCAGTCAGTTGAAATAATACGACTATATGACTGTATTTGTCGAAACAAAAATGCTTTAAAAGCCTATTTCGACAGATTTTAATGAAAGAAATAAAATAACACAAACCTGTGTATGTTGTGGTTTAACACCATGTTTTCTTTGGTATTGCTTGTGTAACCTGTAACAAAAAAAAAATGTTAATTTTTAATTATATACCATTAACACATACGCCCAATCGTGATAACCGAGTTTCTAAACCCGTAGGCATATGGATGATGATGTACGGCAAGTGGCATACGTTTAGAAGAGAGTAGCAAAAGACAAACGAAAATAGAAGACGTTGAAGGAGTCAACAACAACAGAAAGACAGAAGAAAGTAACAAGAATTAAGGAGAAAGACCTCTAGAATTTAAATGACATAGGGGACATAAAAAAACCAATCATAATGATAAATAGGAATTTTAACTCTTAACTTTTAGGAAATGCGAATGTTGAGATGTCTCCGGGAAAGAAAGAGTGTCAATACCAGAAAAGCTTACGAAAGCTTGCGCTGGTATAGTTATAAGAAGGCATGTCTCGGAAATGACTTAAACATGCATACATAGCATCACACCTCATTCCCTTCGGGGTAAGCAGAGACAACATTCTTCCACTCGCCAGGATCCTTGCATATCTCCTTCGCTTCTTTCAATCTCATTAAACCTTTCATACAAGTTCGTCGATTTAGAGTACTCTTGACTTGGCTCTTAATTAAAATGCCCTGGATTTGGTCCAGGAACGTTCGCCTTGGTCTTCCCCTTTCAACTTTCACATTCACTCTTGACTCAAATCCTTTATGTCAGTCTCCTTTCATTCATTCTATCTACATGCTCAATCCATCTAAGCATACCTTTCTCAATTTTAGTCACTACGTCTTCTTTTATACCACAACGTTCTCTTATCACACTATTTCTCACTCTGTCACTCAGTTTTAATCCACTCATGCTTCTCAACGCTCTCATCTCTACCGCATTTATTTTACTTTTGTGATTCTTCTGCCATTCCCAACTTTCACTACCATACATAAGTGTTGGCACAAACACTCCTGCATGCACAGCCAGTCTGGCCCTTTGAGATACCATCTGACTATCCATAAAGGCGTGCAGAGCACCATTTACCATATTCCCTGCATTTACTCTCCTTTCAATGTCACTTTCACATTTCCATCTTTTGTAAATTTAGATCCCAAGTAAACAAATTCTTTCAACTCTTCCACTTGTTCCCCATCTATCAAAATATTGCCATTCATCATAGATTCATCCCTTTCAAAAAGCATAACTTGCGTTTTGTTTACATTCACTTCCATTCCTTTCCCTTTCAAAGCTTAAATCATAATATGACTTAAAAGTAAACTATAATAAGAATCGGGAACAAATAGACGCGGTAGACCGAAATTATCACAAATGGCATCAATAAAAAAGAACCAAACCGAAAAGGTACCGAACATTATAATATGCCTTTTGTAAAAGTATGTTTTTGACATATTTCTTAAAATTATGCAGCGTCAAGTCTAAAACTGAATAAAAAAAAGTAAGTAAGTAGCAGCCCATTAACGTCCCACTGCTGGGCACAGGCCTCCTCACTCCGAGGAGCGAGGGTTTTTAGAGCATAGACCCACCACGCTGCTCCACTGCGGATTGGCAGGCATAGTACACAAGTGCACTCTCTATTCCTTCACTCTCATAGTCCGATGTGACGGGAATCCGACACGACCGGAGAGAGATCAGGCGCAGGACCGACGGCTTAACGTGCTCTCCGAGGCACGGGGGTGGATCACACCGCCAACTTCCCAACTTCGGGCAAATATTAAGAAAATCTTAATAGAAAACTCAATATCGATTTCGAACTGGCCCGACCCGGGATTCGAACCCAGGCCCTCATGTCTGTAGTCGAACATGCTAACCACTAGACCAATGAGGCAGTTCAGGCAAAACTGAATGCGGTATCTTATTAGAAATGCGTATGCTGACCCCGACAAATGATTTCTGAACCTTCTTCACTCTAAAATATGGGATTGAAAGTTTTTATTTCTAGTATTAAAATTGTGCGTGTCACATTTTTGCTTTGTGAGTGTGTATTATCACGGATATATAAGATACTAGCAGACCCGACAGACTTCGTTCTGTCAAAAAGATTTGGAATGTGGCAGCTTTCGGTTTTACAAATACTAAACAAAACACAATCGATTAAATGACACACAGAATCTTTTCTTTTTTGTTTTGAAACAAAAGATAGCGTAAATAAATGACATCTTTACATAACCTAGAAATGAATTAACAAAACCGTTCCTATAGACAACGGTCTAATAATTCATGTCACAACCTTGTGGATGCGTGGGAGTGCGTGGGTGGATGCGTGAGAGTGCGTGGGTGGATGCGTGAGAGTGCGTGGATGAATGCATGGGAGTGCGTGGATGAATGCGTGGGAGGGTGTGTGGAAACGCGTTTATAAGCATTGCAGTGACGTTAGACATTTTGCCGGTCTTTATGCGCTCGAGTTTTCGTACCAGAAACAAATGACTGTCCCCTGAGCACCCTACGCCCCTATGCTTTATGCTGCTCCTTCTCTCTTATTCTCCGACAAATATATATACTGTAAGTATTGATATTTCTTTGAATTTCTCTCTTAAGGAAACGCGAGATTGCTCTTTTTTGTAATATACCAACAGTTTCAATGTCCGTCTTACCCCCTAACAGTATGCCCTAAGACATATGCTATGAAAATAAGCGAAATACACCATTTTGGCAGTTTCGATTTCAGTGTATTGTCTAACTTTTCCAACAGCGAATGCTGCGGTACTAAGTTTACTCTCCAGAGTCTTGATATGGGCAACCGTACTGAAGCCATGAGTCTAAAGTTATTTCTAAGAATACTGTTATCATAACTTTCTTTAGAGGACTATCATTCATTTGAATATTTGTACAAATTTCTCTTGCATTTGGTAAAGTGAATTCAACATAATTAGTTTTTGCCGAGTTTAATACTAAATTATTAACTGAAAACCTTTGTGAAGTAAGCATTAGGATACTATTTACATCGTCAAAATTTTCTTTATCTCTTTCAATTTTAAATAACAAGGACGTGTAATCAGCAAATAGCACTAGATCACATTTGTCTTTCACATGGTAAGCTAAGTCGTTTATAAATATTAAGAATAAAAAAGGGCTCAGTATTGACCCTTGTGGAACACTCATTTTTACCGGTGATCCCGACGACTCAACGCCAGGACCGACCCACAGACCAGATCTCTGGCAAAAAGCTATTAGGAGAGAGATCCCTATTAAAGTGGGATAACGCTGAACTGAAAGTTATCTTTAACCATTTTTATGTATTTACAGAACAGTTAAAATATATCTCTGTAATAACACTTGCTGTTTTTTCTACAACGACTAGCCCTACTGGCTTTTACAGTGTAATCGGAAAGAAGGACGGATTCTTAAGGAGGCCGCCAGCTCTTTTTGAGTGCGAGACCTGAAAAGAGCTCGTCCTCAAGGGCGTCTCCTGCGATCCTGTGAGACTGATCCTCTGCTTGGAACGACGTTATCATATAACATCAAAATCAACAGAAGTGTCCCCGGGAGCGTGGGTGGAGTCCACGTCCGGGTGATGTCAGAAATCAGGGACCTCGTCTTTGCTGGCGGAGTCGGTGGGTAACGTTTGTGTTCGTGTCGGATCCTACCTGATAAAGTCGATTACCGATTGTCGTCGAGGCATCGGGGTCGTTAAGGACATACTTCTTCAACGTGGAGAACAATCGTTCGTTTGAATCGAAGAACGTTCTTTATCATGGGAAGTTCTATATACCTATACAAATTGATGTTTAGGACGTACCAGGGGCATCCTGTAGCCATCCTCATGAGCCTATTTAGGAGCGTCTGCAGGCGGGCCAGTCTGCGATCTGGCACGTATGCAAAAAGGATGCTGGCGTAAGATATGATGGGGTAGATACAAGTTTTGTAAAGTATCACCTTGTGGCGAAGTGACATTTTACTCTTCTTACATATCACATAGTAGAATTTGGCATTAATCTATATTTAACAAATGCCGCTGACAATCGTTACTTAGTCAACAAGTAAACGCTCTGTGTGCGTCACCATATTCTGTCTCATTATTATTGTCATACAATATTTTCTGTCACAATCTTCTCGTTCTATTAATAATCTAGTAAAATGTACATAATTTTAATTGGAATTTTATATAAATCTAATTTTTTTGATGTGTATTTGAAAAGTATCGATATAAAAAAGCTCTCAAATTGTGTTAAATCAGTTTTACTTTTTGCATTCATTGATTCGAACCTTGTACTACTTCAAGTTTCCATATAGAATCGGTTTAAAACAGGTTCATTGCCCTTATGTCGCTTATCTGTATCTTAAACGTGTAACGTAATCGTTAAAAATACGTAAAATGTCAAACAATTTATCCTGTTTGCGTAATAAACTCTACAAGGGATAACATGGTGGTCGAAATTCGACCGTAATTCGCATTTCTATTACAAATCAAATCTTATTTATTAAAATTGGTTTACTATGCACTTTTGAATTGCCACTGTGTTATATCTTAACATATATATAGTAGCTGTTCCCAGCGGCGTTACCCGCGTAGTTTCTGATCCCATTGGAATATAGGAAATACTATTAATGAGTTACTTACGTTGTGAGAACAATAAGGCAAATCGTTTTGGAAAATTGAACCAGTGAGAGATGATTCTCCGCTTATTTACATATACCGTGACAATTTGGTGAAAACTCGTCGTAATGAGCTCCTATGTTGCGACAAGAGTAAGTATGCCAAATTTCATCGCTTACACACAGAAACACATAGTTAGACGCACACAGAGAGAGACAGTCACACACACACTGACAGACATATACTCATACACAGGCAAAGAAACAGAGAGAGTGAGATAGACACACGAACAGAGTCGTACAAACATGGACACACGCACTCGCGAGCATACAAACACACATACACACACAGAGAGAGAAGCATTCGGAGAGACAAACACACACAAAGAAAGAGAGAGATACATGTACATATACACACGCACACGCAAGCATACAAATAGAGACACATTCAGACAGACACACACACAGAAAGAAAGAGAGGGGGGGAGGGAGACACACACACACACAAACAGAGACGTATAAACATCCACACACCCACACGCAAGCATACAAACAGAAAGAGATAAACACCCATTCATATAGACAAACGCACACAGGAAGAGGGAGAGAGACACACACACAGGCACACAAACAGAGAAGTATACACAGCTCGATACCCCCAGAGACACGTACACGCACTGATAGACAGACACACACACACACAGAGCGAGAGAAATAGAGACATAGGCACACAGCATTTCTTTTATGTATATGTCGCAGTAATCCTTAGCTGTGATTGTGTAATTCATTCATATGTCCACGTGATCGTGATAAACGCGAGTGTTACAATGCGGCTAAGTTATGTTTATACGTAAAAAGCTTTTTTTATATAAAACCTCAGTTTCCAACTCGGGAACTTCTGATATCAAACCGAACAAGTTATCCACTAGACTTTAAGGTAGTTTTATGTTATTATTATGAGTCTGGATTGAAAATAAGGGGTCCCATTCAAAAATACCTTTTGTTCGTGTTGTATACATCACGTTTACGATGCATTGTGTATGAAAGTAAACAGATTTGTTCTTGTCGAGATGTCATAAATCGTCTTATATTCATTATGTAGATATTTAACCCTCGTTAAAAGATATGGAAAACTAAAGCTTAAGATATTTTGTATTACTTTTAATCCATATAATTATATGGTTCACTATCTGACATTGTTTTCCAATTCAAATTAATATTAATGTAGTAATGTAGTGTCTATTAATGCTTTCACAACAAAACTACTGAACCGATTTAAATGAAATTCGGTACACACATTGTCTAGAAACTGAGAAATGATATAGGCTACTTTTTAGACAACGTAGACGCTCAATAGGAACGAGTTTCCTCATATTCCCTTAGGTTCTGGATGTATAAGCGAAAAACGACTAATCACTGTGAAATCTCCAAAAATAATTCACCAAACTGTCTTAAAATTCGGCATATATTATCCTCTTGCTACGTAGTCTTTCACAAAGAACGTGTTTCCACATATTCCAACGGAATCCGGATATAAGCGAAACTTACTGAGAGATTTCCTCTACCATTCACCATTTGAAATGACATCCGTCATACATGTCCTTTCACGACGTAAACTTACACTAATAACGTGTTTCCCGTTATCCTGACAGAATTAAGAACTACCTAGGGAACATAATATGAAGTATATCTTCAGGTAACTGAGTATTTAAAAGCCAGAATGTAGAGACTTTTAGCAAAAAACTGAGGATTTATCTAAAAAGATCTCGTTTACGAAATAATCGGGAAAAACCACAGGGAATAGCTAGTTTAATTAAAGAATAGACATTTTATAACAGCATTGTAAAATACAAAGTTATTCAATTATAAATAGGTATAGCTAACAAAGTCTAAAGCAACTCATAGTGGAAAGTTTAGGTTGTCTAACCTGATTGCGAGCGAGTGACAAATTCAAGGTTTATTACAAAAAAAATCTATATATTTTACATTAATAGACTGCACAAATAGCTGTATTTTCCGATAAATAGATTCCGTGAGGCTATGGTGTATTAGTGAGAGTCTACGTTGCGACAGGAGTAATACTGCCAAATTTCATCGTTTATATTATTTTGGAAACAAGTACATTTTATACACAAAAATAATAAAATATATGATAATACCTTACAACCAAAACAGTTTCCTATAATACAAATTTCTTATAATTACATGAGAAAGATAGATAGATAGATAATATTCTTTATAGGGCGGAGTGAGTGAAAAGCAAAGCAAAGAGAAAAGTGAGTGCAGACAAAGCAAAACATACTGTCTAATCCACTTCAAAAAGTTGAAAATATTAATCTTTATGAAGTAGACTGTTATTGATATTGAATTTGAATTTATAGACATACAAACAGCGCACACATAGAAAGAGTGATAGAAACTCACAGATAGACCTACACACACCCAACCAGGCACAGCTACAGGGAGACAGGGAGAGACACACATACTCGCGAACATAGTTTGCTTAGTCTTGATCGTTCTTTTCAATCCACCAATGTGCTTTTCTTGACAAGCAACATACATAGCATCACGCCTCCTTTCGGGGTAGGCAGAAACCACGTCCTTCCACTTGCCACGATCCTTACATATCTCCTTCGCTTCTTTCATTCTCATTAAACCTTTCATACAAGTTCGTCGGTTTAGAGTACTCTTGACCTGGCCCTTATTTAAAATGTCCTGGATATGGCCCAGGAACGTTTGGCTTCTCAACGCTCTCATCTCTACCGCATTTATTTTACTTTTGTGATTTTTCACTACCATACATAAGTGTTGACACCAACACTCCAGCATGCACAGCCAGTCTGGCCCTTTGAGACACCATCTGGCAATTCATAAAGGCGTGCAAAGCACCATTTACCATATTCCCTGCATTCACTCTCCTTTCAATATCACTTTCACATGTTCCATCTTTTGTAAATTTAGATCCCAAGTATACAAATTCTTTCACCTCTTCCACTTGTTCCTCATCTATCAAAATATTGCCATTCATCATAGATTCATCTCGTTCAAAAAGCATAACTTTCGTTTTGTTTACATTCACTTTCATTCCTTTCCCTTTCAAAGCTTCATTCATAATATTTAGCATCTCCTGAAGCTCGTTAGCGGATGACGCAAGTATTACTTGATCATCAGCGTAGAGTAAACATTTGATGAGTAATTCATTCATTCTTAACCCATACATACATTCTTTTAAATCTGTCAAACATTTATCCATGAAAAGGTTGAACAGCCATGGTGACGCAACACATCCCTGTCGAACACCTCTTTCGACAGGAAACCACTCCGTGTACGCTCCGTTTATTCTGACACAGGCACTAGAACCCTCATAGAGAGACTTCAATGCTTGGATCAGACAA
>JACTOM010000917.1:621646-668534 GCA_015832385.1 Elymnias hypermnestra
AGCTTGCATCAAATCATGTCTGTAATACATGAGCTTGCATCAAATTATATCTGTAATACATGAGCTTGCATCAAATTATATCTGTAATATATAAGCTTGGATCAAATTATGTCTGTAATATATGAGCTTGTATCAAATTATGTCTGTAATATATGAGCTTGCATCAAATTATGTCTGTAATAAATGAGCTTGCATCATATTATGTCTGTCATCTATGAGCTTGCTTCAGAATTTCACTTATGAGCTTGCATCAAATTATATCTGTAATATATAAGCTTGCATCAAATCATGTCTGTAATATATGAGTTTGCATCAAATTATATCTGTAATATATAAGCTTGCATCAAATTATGCCTGTAATATATGAGCTTGTATCAAATTATGTCTGTAATATATGAGCTAGCATCAAATTATATCTGTATTATATGAGCTTGCATCAAATTATGCCTGTAATATATGAGCTTGCATCAAATCATGTCTGTAATACATGAGCTTGCATGAAATTATATCTGTAATATATAAGCTTGGATCAAATTATGTCTGTAATATATGAGCTTGTATCAAATTATGTCTGTAATATATGAGCTTGCATCAAATTATATCTGTAATATATAAGCTTGCATCAAATCATGTCTGTAATACATGAGCTTGCATCAAATTATATCTGTAATACATGAGCTTGCATCAAATTGTCTGTAATATATGAGCATGCATCAAATTATATTTGTAATAAATGACCTTGCATCAAATCATATTTGTAATAAATGAGCTTGCATCAAATTGTCTGTAATATATGAGCATGCATCAAATTATATCTGTAATATACAAGCTTGCATCAAATCATGTCTGTAATATATGCGCTTGCATCAAATTATGTCGTTATTCCTGAGTAATAAACAGACGAATTCGCGGACAATGTGTAGAGTTAGTATAGTCTTTAAAACGCATTTTCTCAAGTACAGACACATATTGTGTTTATGAAGCCTTCATTAGCTTTCTAGAAACATTGCGCTGGTCGTAAAACCGTTTAAGTTATGCTAAGTGCATGCCGGGTTGCGTAATGTACAACGGTCAGCAACGATTGCAACTGTAAATGACCGTATTGTTACATGACCTTATTTGAAACTAGCAATTATCTATAACTTTGTCTGTAAAAATGTCAGCGTGTTCAACATTGCCAAGCAGCTCGAACTAGAGCTCACCACCAGGGTTTTCAACTAGCATTTCAAAACAGATTAATTTGAACCTTAATACATTGACTTAAAGTACATTTTAAAATAGCAGAGTAGGCTTATTGTCCTTACTGAGGCTATATGTGCAACAAATTTAATTTAAATAAACACAATTGGTTTGGAGTTTATACCAGACAGAAAGATAGGGGTTACTTCCCCATTTATTTGGACTTTGATTGTCCTATTTATTCATATCGAATCGACAGCCCAATAAATGTGGAACGGACTGGGCATCAACATCAATGGCGAGTACATTACTCATTTGCGATTTGCTGACGACGTGGTCATTGTGGCAGAGGCTTTGGAAGATCGATGACATCAGCTAAGCTTCTCAACAGGTGGACCTAAAATAAACATGGAGAAGACGTAAGTTATGTCGAATATCCATGTTCCACTCCACCCAGTCATCGTTGAGAAATCGGCACTCGAAATTGTTGACGAGTATACATATTTGGGACACATAGTCCAGCTAAGTAGCTCCAATTTCGACAAGTAGGTCAACCGCCGAATCCAACTCGGTTGGGCAGCGTTCGGGAAAGTATGGCAGATATTTTCGTCCGACACCCCTCAGTGCTTGAAGACAAAACTCTTCGTACAGTGCGTATTGCCAGTGATGACCTACGGCTTCGAAACGTGGTCGCTAACTATGGGCTTCATACACAAGCTCAGAGTCGCTAATCATGCAATGGAGAGGGCTATGCTCGGAGTTTCTCTACGTGATCAAATCAGAAATGAGGAGATCCATAGCAGAACTCAAGTCACCGATATCGCCCTACAAATCGCGAACCTGAAGTGTCAATGGGCGGGGCACATGGATAGACGTTGGAAGGTGCTGGAATGGTGACTTCCAACCGGATGGCGCAGTGTAGGTAAATCGATGACATAAAGTGGGTCGTCGGTAGCCGCTGAAGCCAGCTGCTCGACTACAGGCATGAGGTCTTGGGTTGGACTCCTGGGCCGGGCACACTCGAATATCAATATTGAGTTTTCTATTAAGATTGTCTCAATATTTGCCCAAAGTTGGGAAGCCGGCAGTATGACCCACCCCCGTGCCTCGCAGAGCACGTTAAGCCGTCGGTCCTGCGCCAGATCTCTCTCCGTGAGTGTCGGATTCCTGTCACATTGGACTATGAGTGAAGGAATAGAGAGTGCACTTGTGTATTATGCCTGCCAATCCGCAGTGGAGAAGTGTGGTGGGTCTATGCTCTAAAAACTCTCGCTCTTTGGAGTGAGGAGACCTGTGCTCAGCAGTGGGACGTTAATGGGCTGCTTACTTTTACGTTTTATTGTATAAAATCCACAAACTCTAGAGTTCGTTAGAATATGAAAGAACTTGTTTGTAAAACCCTATGCTCTCTCCGTTCAATTATATACATGTACTCCTACACCAGTATTTACATGAAATAAAACATTTCAACTCCGGTATTGAAGTAACTACGTAAAAGCTAGTCCAGGTTTGTTTATGCTGTGTGGTTTGTTAACACCCGTGTAAAGTTTGCTGACCTTTAACACTGCATAACCATTTCAATTTGAAAAGTGCACTTCAATTAATGATAGGCTTTTATACACGCCTTTAACTAGGGTGGCTTTATTAACTGGATAAATTAAAATTATTGAACTATTTTTAAAGTCATTCAGCCATGCATCATAATATTACGTACTTTGAATGAATTTAAACACATTAATCGTTGATACAAACTAAGAACTGTCACTAGGCGAATATTGCTTCATTCCCCTGTGCTGCCCCTCTGATACCAAACGCCCCACTCAAAAAAATCGCTCCACCCAAAAACAATAAGTCCACCAATCACAGTCGTCGTGAAAACGACGACTTCTTAAATCTGAGAATTTCCGGACTGCGGTAAACCGGATGTAGTGCAAGTAAACTGAATTCGTCTTTAAAGGAGGTAATTAAAAACAAATGATAACAAAATCGAGGGCTACTATTTGGTGTTGTAGCTACATACCTATCACCTCCATCCGAAATTTTTTGTCACCACTGGATAGGTAAAGGATCGAAGAATTTATTACGCTAAGTAAGGTCTGTAACTGTAACTGATTCGTACGTATTCACGTGCAACAAACGGTCGTGTCCATGACACAGTCACACTCTAATATTGTTCTTCTTTTTGGATGCCATGGACACCTGCAGCTCCAGGGAAAATGTCAATGCATTGTCAGCCCAGAAGGTGAAAGTTTAATTGTCCCTTAAACAATTGCATGTTGAAGTTTTAAGGGAAACACTTTTGGTGGAAGTTCGTTCCACAATTTGCAAGTGTGTTAGAAAAAGAATCGACTAAACCAAGTCCTTAAAGAGTTTAATTATTACCTCTCTATACCTACGCTTTATTTGCCATAATTTTTATCAACTCTATGCCACTTTTTCAGTCACCTTTCGATAACCCTTTTGAAGAAACCCTCAGTCTGCGAGCTACAGTTTGTCTTGAGGTGTTCTCGCACTTCTCTTTCATAGGCGACTGATATATGGCGAAGAGAAAACTCCATTGATCTAAACAAGTGGTAGTCAGATAGAGTAAGGTTTGGCAAATAGGAGGCAACACTTCCCATCCCGGTTCCCATATTTTTCTTGGGTGAACCTTGGATATAAAAGAAGATATTGTGACTAAAATTGAGAAAGGTATTTATATTGGTTTGGGATGTTAAGCGAATGAATGAAAGGAGACCGACAAAAAGTATTTCCGAGTGAAGAGTGAATGGGAAAGTCGGAAGACGACCAAGGCGAACGTTTCTGGATCAATTCCAGGACATTTGAAATAACGGCCAGGTCAAGAGTAGTCAAAACTGACGAACTTGTATGAAAGTTTTAATGAGAATGAAAGAAGCGAAAGAGATTCAAGGAAAATTCAAAAGATAAGCAAGGATCGTGACAAGTGGAAGGACGTGGTCTCTGCCTACCCTGAAGGGAATAAGACGTGATGCTATGTATGTATGTTTCCTCTTGATCAAGGAAGGTCCATACTCGCCAATGAAGTAGGGTGGAAGGCAGTTAGTTTCTTTTTCGAGACCGTCATCTCGCTGAAAGAGACAAATAGCAGAAGTCGCAGATAGTAGCTTCATGCTTTACCCTATTGAATTATAGCTCCTAATAGTCAGTGTCATCTAGTTTACTAATGCCGTCAGGGACCCTCTAGTGATCTCACTCATGGATGAGGATCTGTTGAGTCCTTCTGTGAATAAAATCGGAAAGCACCGTTGCAATTGTTGACAGTAAAGCTCAGTGAAAGCTTACCCTTGGTTTAGCAACTTGTAGTGGATAATGGCACGGACATCCCACCACACATCTGGCAACCTATTAGTAAAATGGTAACTACCCAAAGCCAAGACTGTTCACCAGTTCATATCAAAGTAAATAGGAACTAACAAACTTGCCCTGTTGGGAATCGTATCAGATTAGTGCTCGTCTGTGATCAAACATGATAGGTAATTGATGATACAGTCTAATATGTAAGGGTGATAATCTGGTAGGTGGCAATTCACCTCTGCTTTATTTATATCAGACATTTAAATAGTCGGCTAATTTGCTTTTTAACAAGTTCTAACTTTACTGAAACAAGTAACAGACAAACATTTTAATAGTGATTGTGATTGAGTTATAAAATGATTATTTAGGACAATATTTTACTATAAAATTGAGATTACACATTTATATAGTTTCAAAGAGTAGACTGGGGACAAATGTAATACGAACGAAGTTTAATTTGCAATCGGAAGACATTTATTTTAAAGCAATCATTAGACATACTTTAACACAATTTTTGTTTCAAATACTAATTTAAAACTCGTTCATATCCTCTAAAACAAGAGTCATTTGCTTGTTTTTTCTTTTTCACGTCTAAATATGGCGACACAAAAACAACTTTAAAATAGTGACGAAACATGGTTTAAACTAATACAATGGGAGTTCTCTAACCCATTGCTTGTATAAAAATGATTTAGTACCAGTATTTAACTACATTTAATTTTACGGAATATGAAATTCTAAGCGTAAAAGTAACATCAGTGATTGCTACAGCGAAATATGTTTGGATTTAGTAAGTATAAAAGATATTAAATACAACAGATATTGAATAAAACTAGTCGCCTCCCCCTGTTGCCCTCAATATCCTGTAAAGATAACGATAAATTTGCATTTGCTCCAGTAACAATTATAGTAATAACAAAAGCAAACGCATCTACAAAATGAAAATAATATTCTTCTTTTGCATTTGCAATATTATTACTATTGCAAAATGTGGTCTATTGAAAGGCTTGCTTGGCAAGGATATTGATCTTCATCTAATACAAGGCGCTGTTGTACCAAAGATTGTTAATACACTTGATAAGCAAACATATGGATTAGTTGACGACTTAAATAATCTACTTGGTCCTAATAAAAAAGAAGAATCACAAGTGAAATACAATGAAGCAACTAATAGAATTGATTCAATTGACAAGAATAAACAGGAACCTGAAGTAATAACACCGAGATCTATTAAAGCTTCAACAAATGGTGCAATAAATTCAACGACTAAAGTTTCAACAGATGCTCTAAGTGAAGATGGAAAACATGAAAAGAATAACACTCAAGAAATTGTTACAATGAATACTAAAACTATGAAAATTGATGAAGTAAATAAATCAGATGAAAAGCTTTCAACAACTGATGTTGATATCAAAAGCACTTTTATAACAAGAGACATAGAAGCTAGTTCAGTAAAATCTATATAATTAAATAAATATGGAAGTTCTACAAGCACGTTCTACCAATACATATGAAAGTAGAAATTATTGTAATACGTATATCGTTATACTTCTTATGTAATCTTTTATACGCATTTATAACTTTCTATCTAAATATATTCTCAAAACAAATAATGGAAATTTATTAATAAAATTTTATCAGTAAATTCATTTTTGTTATTTACAACTACATTAAAATTTTCATTACTTTCACAGATTAAATGGTAAGTGATGATACAGTCTAAAGATGGAAACTCAAGGCCATTTATTTCTTATGATTTCTACATTCCAACAACAAGCTATGTTCGTAAACTTTCTAAACTCCGATGGTTTAAGAAATGCAAATTCCTAAATATACCTTACAGAAAATCGAAGCCAAGAACTCTCCTCGCACCCATACATCAATGAGGCCATCAATATATTAAAATGGTTATCTTTAAATACAGTTACAGGAACTTGAATATAAATAATACAAAATGAATATAATTTCATATCAAAATCCGGTACCTCTCAATATCCTGTTGATAATGATTATATATTTAATGTCATTAGTATTCATCGAAACGAGAGACAAAGCAAACGTTCAATAAAAAAAAACATGAAGTTTGAGCTAATTCTTTGTGTAAATCTATTCTTGTGCGTAAAATGTGGTCTTATAAAAAACTTATTTGGGACAATACACGATGGGGTAAATAAACTCGCAAATGAAAGTGTTAATTCAGTGAAAAAGATAGTGGAGATCAAAAAGGAGATAATTGTCGACTTAATTAATCCAAACAATCGTTTAAAGGCAAACAACGATGAACAATTTAACAACAAGAACGTGTTACCATATACAAAGCCTACAATGAAACCAAATAATATAAACCAATTAACAGATACAAATGCTATAATATTTCAAGATGGTCATAATGATGTAGTAATCACAGAAACAGGTATAGAACCAAGAATTGCCCGTCAAATTAAAGAAAATCCACCAATAAACAATTTAAATACAGAAAATACAACGTTAAAGGATTATATGGAAATTATTGTCCTTAATGATAATAACACAATTATCTTTGATACTCCCAATTTAAATAACAGTGATATTATAGAAAGTATAGCAGTCGGATGTCCAGAAGGATTTGAAATTGCTGCAGATGGATCGTGTGAGTTTCCGTCGGATTTAACTGAGGCAAATAAAACACGCAATCCAGGGAAAAATAGAGCTAACTTTGTCGGTGGCTGTTTTCCAGGATATGCTCACACTGATGATGGTACATGCCAGGAGATTATTTACGATTAACTATATTTAAACTGTGTGTATATTATCTGCCTATGTAAAAGGGTATTCATTTTATTCATATTTCTATGGTTGGACTGTAATCGGATCATTTATTCACTCACCGTTCATATTTTATAGTATAGATAGTTTTTGTTTATTTTATTAATGTTTTTTTATATGATTAATTATTTTCGTAACAGTTGGTTTATTTTGTATATAACATAATGATGTAACAGCAATTGAACCTATAAATAAAGTGACGCTCACGAAAGCGCTTACTCGTTACGTATCGTACTTTTGTCAGTCACGTAAGTTTTAGCGGGAATATTGGTCCTTTCTTTGGTTTATTCTGAGATTTTGAATTAACTATAAAGCTTCGGCTGTGAAAAGTTAGTGAGATTTCATTTCTTTTCTATCTATTAACCATTTAGTTACATATGACTAATCAATGGAATTAACCATTTACTTATATATAACAATATCTAGTTATTGTACAAATAAATAAACTGTGAGACGATCGGTAGTAACAAATATTTGAATATTTAATTATTGTAAACGATAAGCATATCAGTGTGTATTTATCACGTATTTATTGTGTGATTCTCTATGTAAATAAATAGACATAAATAGGTACAGATATTTAAGTTATAAGCATGATGATTATACGACCACGAATTGACAAATATTATGAAATAGTGTGATTCCTAATACTAAAACTAAGTCGCGCTGAAAAGAACTTTTTAAGTGAAGCATAAAAATGTGCCGACTAGTTCATAATGGTGCACCCCCTTCTCCCGCACTGCCCCTCTCTCGTCGAGTTAGTTACTCGATGCGCTGCGTGGCGGCCGCCGCCGACATGTATTTTTATTTTAATTTCATGTTATCTTTTGAATGGAATATCCGACTTCAATAATTCAAAAAGTAATCATCAGGTATTGAGACAGTCTTGAATATTAAATTATCTATTTGGATAAAAATTTATAAATGGTATGGATAACACGGTCTGATTTTGATCGGCATTTCTATCAATTTGTTAAATGTAAAAAAGTAGTTATAGTGACGTAACTACAATAGTTAGACATATGGTCTCGCGAAGTTTTTTGTAGATATTGATATATTCTATAATATTGTCGAACATTTTTTTGTCCTATCATTAATACTCTTCACAGCGTATGCGATGAAAGACATTTTATGGCAAATTTTTTTACACCTTCGGTTGGTTTTAATAGGATTTACTAAAGATTTCTATAGTAATCTAGTATTAAATATAGCCTATGTTACTCAGTGATAAAGTAGGTTTCTAATGAAAAAAGAATTATTAAAATCGGTGCAGTACCTTTTGAGTTTATTCGCTACATACAAAAATACAAATCTTTCCTCTTTATAATATTAGTGTAGATGGGAAACTACGTCGCATCTCATAAAAGAGATATGGAACGAATTTGATTAGTTTAAAAAAGGTTATAGAGAGTAATATTTAAAAGATAGACATATACTGTCACGGACTTTCTTTTAGAGCTTTTAAAGGGGAATAATTCTGTCATACACAATGCTTGGGAAACTTTAACTATTTACGCAGTGCACGCAACGGAAGTTCTCAATGAAAAATAAACCCGATGGTGAAATATTCTTCATTATTGCACTGCTCCTGTTGGTCTTGGCGTGGTGATTTATAGCCTATAGCTTTCCTCAATAAATGGGCTATCCAAAATTAAAAGAATTTTCCAAATCGAACCAGTAGTTCCTGAGATAAGCGCAAACAAACACTTCACGTTTAAAATATATGATGTCATCAATGATTATAAAAGCAATGTAGCATCACTATCATTCATCATTAATCATATTGCATGGAGCTCTCTGATAACTGACTGACTCCCACACTCAAATTGTGATTCCTAAAATGGTTCCCAACTTACTTATACAAGTACAAACATACACCCACATGTAACTGGGAAATAAAAAACTAAACACAAAAACGGGTTTAAAAACATGTTAAGTGCGGTTCAAGGTTTAAAAAATTATCGTGTATGTATGTCTGTACACGTCTAGCTAGTAAATAAAGTGTTTTCCCTCTCAACAGATTCCTTGTCTAATTCACATATGGATACATGGATGAACTTTCGTACAAGCTTTTTCCAAGGTTATAACTTACATATGAGGTTGGATGTATTCGGGGTCGTTGTTTAATAAGATCAGGGGAAGGCAACTAGCGGCACGCAGGCCGCAGGTTGACGACCCATGGCCTAAGTAAAATTTTCATCACAAAATGTGTTCGCGACTTTTTCCCTTAATAACTTATAAATAATATAACGAAAATAATATTGTTAAGCATCGTTCGTTTTTGTATAGTATATTTTGTTTCAACTTAGAGTCTCTATAGATATTTGTAACTTTGTATACAGAATGTTTGTTAACAATAGCATATATACATATTTGTCATTTCCGAGAATAAAATTGTTTGTGTAATTGATGTAATCCCTGTGATTGGTGAGAAATAAAACTCCAATCATAGGATGTACTTTTTATCCAATAAAGTATCAACCACCGTCGTTTGCTTGTCACAATAGTGCACGTTTGCCAGTCGCAAATATCGTACAATAGGTAGCCAATTTTTGGTAAACATTTATGTCCTTAACGACCCCGACGATACGATAACTATCGACAATCTACCATACCAGGTAGGGACAGACACTCACACAAAAGTTACACAGCGACTCCGCCGGCGGAGTCGAGGTCCCCGATTTCTGACGTCACCCGGACGTGGACATCACCCACGTTCCCGGGGGCGCTTCTGATTTTGTCCTTTTCAGGTGATATTCAGCGATAACGTCCCTCCAAGCCGATGCTCGGTCTCGCAGGAGACGCCCTTGGAGCGGCGTTTCCCCGGAGAGCGAGCCCTTTTCAGCGCTCGCACTCGAAATGTGGCGGCCTCCATAAGAGCCCGTCCTCCTTCCGGTTACACTGTAAAAGCCAGTAGGGCTAACAGCTAAACACAGTCCGAACAAAAAAAATAAATAAACACGTTCCTGCTGAACAACAGTTCGAATCGCGGTACATAAATCCTCGTTTGGTGACAAGTA
Source organism: Elymnias hypermnestra (assembly GCA_015832385.1). Lineage (NCBI taxonomy): Eukaryota > Metazoa > Arthropoda > Insecta > Lepidoptera > Nymphalidae > Elymnias > Elymnias hypermnestra. The sequence continues at coordinate 631,966 of JACTOM010000917.1, forward strand.
GACGGCGGAGCGTTGGAGTGAAGAATCTAGTGGCATTTTCGTTTATCCTGAACCGGCAAGAGTGAGCTTACGAAGGGGCTCACAAAATGAATAAATAAAATGTATGAAATTCGCTAGATTAATACCTTTTAAGGCTCTTTGGGCTTTTAATATTAGTACATATGAGATATTTGCGGAGAATAACAATGAGTCAGATATGATACATGGATCAACTTTCGTAAAAGCTTTATCAAGGACATGATTTACTTAAAGTATTTGGTGAGAAATTAAACTCTTATGATACATGTACATTTTCGTACAAACATTTTCAAGGATTTTTGGTAGTTTGACACACATGGTTTTTGTTGAGAATTTAATGAATCACATATGATACATGGTTCCGCAAACAAGCTTTTCCAAGCTCCATGGATCAACTTCCGTAAAAGTTGTTCTAACATCACGACTCACATACGAGGTTTTTGCTAAGAAATTAAATGTATCACATATGATACATGTATGCTTTCGTATAAGCTCTTCGACGGTTATGACTCAAATATGAGTATATTTTTTCAGAATTTGAATGAATCACATATGATACATTGACAAGTAACAAGCTTTTGCAACGTCATAAATCAAACATGATACATGGATCAACTTACGTACAAGCTTTTTGAAGATCACAACTCACATATGAGGTTTTTGCTGAGAAATTAGCACGTGACATTTATGTAAGCTGATGTTAAGTGATGATACAGTCTAAGATCTAATCTTATAAGCGCGCTAATCTTTTAAGAGTTTAACACAGCATTGTATTGGAACACAAATCTCTTTCTTGGAGGTACTTCTTTGCTGGTATAGTGGTAACTAGCTACGACCGAAGCCTCCCACCAGTATAGACAAATCAGAAAATGCAATTTCCTTAATTCGCTCTACCTGGAATCAAACCTGGGACCTGGACTTCCCACAAATAATTCAAAACCAAAATCAGATAAAATCTGTTAATCAACTGTCTATTTTTAGCGAGACTAACGAACAGCAGTTCATTTTTATATAGATATAGATAACTACAAGGTCTTTATACATATGTTTTGGTATGTAGTACATTTTTTAATTAGTCAAGTTACGTTCAATAATTGAACAATTTCAAATTGCAATTAGGCCACCGTTTAAATTGGTTTAATCAAATCAGCGAATCACCAGCATGAATGTGCTCATTGTGCTTGTTACGACATCTTTGAAAGGTTACAAACACTGATTGAAAGATACATTTTAACCTAAAGCTTTCGATAAACAAGAACAAAAAACCAGTGTGCGATTAAATATACTTTGCATCCATTTTTACGAAATTTATGATAATACTTTCATTAAAAATACATTAAATCAATAAAAATAATCGTTAATACCATTTATTTGACATACACATGTGTATAAACTCTTCTATTAATCGCTAAGAAATATGTTACATGCCAGAAGGTTAGATTAAAAGGGTTTATATTGTCAGAAACACTAAGGAGATTACATTACAAAAGTTTCTGTTGTCAAAAGCACTGAAGAGATTACATAAGAATAGTTTACGTTGTCAAAAGCACTGAGGAGGTTACATTAAAAAAGTTTCTGTTGTCAAAAGCACTGAAGAGATTACATTAGAAAAGTTTACGTTGTCAAAAGCATTGAAGAGGTTACATTAGAAAAGTTTCTGTTGTCAAAAGCACTGAGGAGGTTACATTAGAAAAGTTTATGTTGTCACAAGCACTGAGGAGGTTACATTAGAAAAGTTTATGTTGTCAAAAGCACTGAGGAGGTTACATTAGAAAAGTTTACGTTGTCAAAAGCATTGAGGAGGTTACATTAGAAAAGTTTATGTTGTCTAAAGAACTGAGGAGGTTACATTAGAAAAGTTTATGTTGTCAAAAGCACTGAGGAGGTTACATTAGAAAAGTTTATGTTGTCAAAAGCACTGAGGAGGTTACATTAGAAAAGTTTATGTTGTCAAAAGCACTGAGGAGGTTACATTAGAAAAGTTTATGTTGTCAAAAGCACTGAGGAGGTTACATTAGAAAAGTTTATGTTGTCAAAAGCACTGAGGAGGTTACATTAGAAAAGTTTATGTTGTCAAAAGCACTGAGGAGGTTACATTAGAAAAGTTTATGTTGTCAAAAGCACTGAGGAGGTTACATTAGAAAAGTTTATGTTGTCAAAAGCACTGAGGAGGTTACATTAGAAAAGTTTATGTTGTCAAAAGCACTGAGGAGGTTACATTAGAAAAGTTTATGTTGTCAAAAGCACTGAGGAGGTTACATTAGAAAAGTTTATGTTGTCAAAAGCACTGAGGAGGTTACATTAGAAAAGTTTATGTTGTCAAAAGCACTGAGGAGGTTACATTAGAAAAGTTTATGTTGTCAAAAGCACTGAGGAGGTTACATTAGAAAAGTTTATGTTGTCAAAAGCACTGAGGAGGTTACATTAGAAAAGTTTATGTTGTCAAAAGCACTGAGGAGGTTACTTTAGAAAAGTTTTCTTGTCGAAAGCACTGAGGAGGTTACATTAGAAAAGTTTATGTTGTCAAAAGCACTGAGGAGGTTACATTAGAAAAGTTTATGTTGTCAAAAGTACTGAGAGGTTACATTAGAAATTTGCATTCGGTCAGAAACAATTCGAAATAATATTAATGCTTCTATTAAGACAATCTAAAGACCAGCTTTAATATTATCACTATAAATAGATGTCGCGACGAGATAACAGCTAACTTTCGCGTTACTTTATAAGCAAAATTATTCAAATTAGCATCATCATAATTTTAGAAACTGTATCTCACGTAAATCTCGCGACATTGTATAACTTCGACATAATTTGAATGTATTCGTGATGGCATTTGGAAATTGTCAAATAGTTAACAAGTTTCTACATTTTAGGTATTAATGTTTTGTTGTTTGTTCACTAAAATCTTCTAAACTTTTCAACGGATATTAATGCTGGCAGTAATAGATAGAGTGATTCAAGAGGAAGGTTTATATGTATAATACATATATATTATAGAATAGAAATGTCAAGAAATTCAAAGATTTGTAATGCGATGTCTTAACAAACATTTTAGTGTGGTTAAATCGTAAACGCTGGTTAAACCTTACCAGATAGATCAAATTAATGTTCTAAGGAATTGTTTATCTTAAAAAGATCTATAAAAAAGTCCGCGATGGTATATATTTATCTGTAAAAGATAACCCACTGTAACCATTTTTATGTTGTATATATTAGAAAAAATATATGTTACTTACCAAACTGTATTTTACAATACAGTATTATTTCTTATCAAATTAAATACATTACATACGTTGTGGATTTCATATAGATTAAAACTGCCCTTAACAGCATTTCATTAAAATGGATATGTTAGAAGATATCAGAGAATTAACAAGCAGAGGTACAGAGGCTGACGGAGCGTACGTTTTCTCAGTTCACTTGCACGGGTTAGCCAGTATATGTATGTATATAACTCACTTGTGAGTAATTAGTAATGACTCACAAGTACATTTAATTAATTATCTCAATTACATTACGACCTTGAATTCGTGAATTAGATTAGGTATCTCAGATTTCTATTCGTGAGCCACCTCACGTAAAACTCATAAGAGTTTTGGAGCTTAGACCCGCCACGATGCTTCAATACGAATTAGCAGGATATACATCAGATTTTTGAGAATGACTGAGAATATAAATGGAACGAGTTTACTTCTATATACCGTGGAATTAACTCTAACTACCGCTTATTCTAGACTTTGTAAATTAATGAATGGATATAGTGGTAATGTAGATGTGCACTTTGATGCACTTGACAAAAAAAAGCCGGTGTTTGCCTTTAACTAAACTACTACATTTATTCCGAAACTAAGTCCTTTTTTTTTTCGTCAGGAAATCCTCATGGATACCCGCAACATCACGGGGTAGCGTTACGGGTTATGCCGGACTCTTACCGGCCAAAACCTGACGGAGACTTTCGCACGTCGTTCAACGGGGTCGTGGGAACTCTATCTCAGGGGACTCGTCCATGATCCCCGCCGACGCTGCCCATTTCTACAGGCCCAATCTCTTCAGTATATCGTCGTTAAGGTGACTACGGTCACCGGTCACCGCGTGGGACTCTTCTCATCGGAGTAACAGACCCCGAATCTGTTACCCCAGAGATTCCCGTTAGGGAGGAGTCCTGCGATCATGGGCCGCACGACGCCGTCCGATTCGTCTCCGGCGAATCATGGGTGCTAATGCATCCTCCTCTCTTTGACGTTCCGCCGCTTCCTTTTGTTAGTATATATCCTTTTAACCCTCGTAAAATCTAAGTAGTTTGTTGGTAAAACTTTAATGAATAAAGAAAGGGAAGCACCGTCGGAATATAGGCAATCCGTTGTTAGTGAGCGCCTACGTTGCCACAAAGAGTAACGATGCCAAATTTCAAGCCAATCGGATTGGAACAGGAAATTTTTCAAATAAAGAAAAAATTATAACTTTCGTATTCATCGATTAGAATTATCATTTCATTCAATAGCATTGCCTGCTGGTGGGGCTGGTTCTATACATCAGCTCGTTATCCTCTTTATTTTGTCGGAACAAAGGATAACGGCCACCCGTGACATTTGAGACTTTTCTGTCTTTCCAAATATTGATTAACTTACCCATCGGTGGTTTGATCATCTGTATATGTCTCTGAATTTCCGTATTACATCTTCCATGAACAATAACTATGCCGAAGTATAATAATCACAAATTCAAGGCCTGAGAATTCCTCCCTTCGCAAAATCCCAGCTCCATCTTTGCCCAAAACTTTGGTCTTCTTTCTTTTGATCGAAAGAACAACCATTTCACTTGCAAACTCCTCTCTACTTAACAGCTGTTAATTCCGGCTCTATGAAAGCAAGGAACTTTGTGTCTTCTGTGTACTAAAGGTTTCCGACTTCCTTGCCGCCAGCAGATATACTTCTCTCCCTCTCTTCTATAGCTGTTTTCATGACATATTCGCTATAGATGTTGAATAGAAGAGGGAATACGATACATCCCTGGAAAACACCATTTGTAGATTTAAACTAAACTTATATTTTACTGATAAAATTGACCTCAACGCTATTATCCTAAAGTTTTGTTGAAACGAGAATATAAATAGGAGAACGATGCGGCATAAAAGAAGATGTAGTGACTTAAATTGAGAACGCACGTAGAGAATGAATGAAAAGAGACTGAGAAAAAGTTGTTGAAAGGGGAAGTTGGAAGGAGAAGACCAAGGCGAATGTGCCTGGACCAAATCCACAGGACATTTTAAAGAAGGGCCAGGTCAAGAAGCGAAGGAGATATGCAAGGATCGTGGCAAGAGGAAAGACGTGGTCTCTGCCTACCCCTATGGGAATGAGGCGTGATGAATGAGGATACAACGTGTTCGCTTTTCAGAGACGATATGAAGATAAGTACGCTTAATTACTAGCTTCATAGAATAAGGTATTATATCAAAAGACATAACACGCAATATCTACATTCCAAAGGAACAAAAAAGCCTTACAAATAGACGGGTTGGGTTAGAGGTTCCCATGTCGGATTCCCACGGACCGTCACACCCCATGAGCGCCGTGGTAATAGACCTACACGAGTCAAGTTGACCGGCCTTTGACCCCGGCAGTTGATACACAAGCCTATAATTTCGTGTAATAAACACGATCTGTTTATAACGAAGCGATTTGATTTAGACCATGGTTTCAATTCGACGTAACTGCGTCTGCTCATGCTGGCTCTTTCTGAATCCTTGATATCTTCTAAAGTATCCATTTTAATGAAATCCTTTTAAAGGCAGTTTTGATCTACATGAAATATACAACGTATGTAATGTGTTTAATTTAATAAGAAATAATACTGTATTGTAAAATACAGCTTGGTAAGTAACATATATTTTTTCTAATATATACAACATAAAAATGGTTACAGTGGGTTATCTTTTACAGATAAATATATACCATCCCGGACTTTTTTATAGATATTTTTAAGATAAACAATTCCCTAGAACATTAATTTGATCTATCTGGTAAGGTTAACCCAGCGTTTACGATTTAACCACACTAAAATGTTTGTTAAGACATCGCATTACAAATCTTTGAATTTCTTGACACATCTATTCTATAATATATATGTATTATACATATAAACCTTCCTCTTGATCACTCTATTTATTGCTCTCCAATGAAATATCTTATTAAACTGCTCGTGGAATTCAGTTAGTTTTAAAATGTCTCGTTTTGCAGAAAAAACTGCTTTGGTTAATAGCATGTGCTCCAAAACATCTGCTCGTAACTTTACTGAAGCTATTCTGTACAGCTGCTGACAGANGTGCTCCAAAACATCTGCTCGTAACTTTACCGAAGCTATTCTGTACAGCTGCTGTCAGATCTTTGTTTTTTTTTTTAAATTGTAAACTTGTTTGTGCATATGCATTTAGAGGATATTGAATGATACAGAGCCGTCACGCTAAGCTACGTAACGCTCCCGTATTTTATTGTATTATTAAGCTCAAGAGTTTTTTTGCTTGAATACGATTATCTCAAAAACTACTGCTTCGATTTAGAAAATTCTTACTGTGTTAGATAGCCTATTCATCGAGGAATACTACAGATAATATATCATCACACGAAGACCAATAGGAGCGGAGTAGCAATGTAGAGAGTATCAAAATCGGGGCTTTTTCCTTTTGATAACTACCGCTGCGTAACTGCGTAAACGGTTAATATTTCGCAAAAATCATATATGACAGAATTGTTCCCCTTTAAAAGCTCTATAAAAAAGTCTATCACAGGATATGTCTATCTTTAAAGGTTGGCTCACTATAACCTTTTTTATCCATACCAAATTTGTTTCTCTCGTACGTGTACCTGAGTACAGTAAAGAACCAACAGACACTTATAGCTTAAGAAACATCAAATTTTTTATGCAAAAAGTATGATTATATACCGTTTACTGTTTTTTTAAAGTATGTCATTCTTTATAACGGTATCACATTGTAAAGGTGTCTTTATAATTTGTTAAAATGAGTCACCAAAGTATCAACAGGTGATCGTCTTTAAAAGTCTCTGAAAGATGATGTTTTTGGATAATGAAACTTGTTTCAGTACATCTGCTGATAAAAGAAGTCGAGAAAATATTTGAGCATTTTCAAACATTTTTAAATTCGTTATATCTTTTGAATGGAATGGCCGATTTTAATAATTTAAAGTGTTTCATAGATATTTAAACGGTCTTTAATATATTATTTAATACAATAAGGATTCAAACAGAGGTAATAATAATATGGCTTGATTATTGATGTCGCTTTTATTAACTTTTGAAATGTAAAAAGTAGTTATAGTGGCATAACTACAGTAGATGGACATATGATATTACAGACTTTTTTATAGATATTATTAGGGTGGATCACACCGCCAGCTTCCCAACTTCGAGAAAATCTTAATAGAAAACTCAATATCGGGACTCGAACCCAGAACCTCGTGTCTGTAGTCGAACATGCTAACCACTAGACCAATGAGGCAGTCCTTATTACATGTTTATATCCATATGCTGTGGTATCTGTCTAGGATATATTTAAATCAAATCAAATCAAAATATCTTTATTCAAGTAGGCATATTACAGCACTTTTGAATCGTCAAATATTTTTTTTGTTCTTTTCTACACTCTAATTCTGATGATGGTACTCCAGAAAGACTTAAAATCTAAAGTTACTAGGATTCCTTCGCGCGGCGGGCGATCCTCCGTGGGAGCTTCTTGCGGCCGTCTACCGACATAGAGCGGCGGCGACAGCGCAGAGCCTGTGGGCTGATGCCAAAGAAGTTCGGAGGATCAGAACTCTGGCTGACCAGGCCCTGGTCCAAAAATTGAAGGATAGCCTCGGGTCCCCAGTAGCGGGCGTGACCATTGTGGCGGCGATCCGACCTCATCTGGAACAATGGCTTTCCAGAGAACACGGATCGCTCTCCTATAGATTGGTGCAGGTTCTGACCGGGCATGGATGCTTCGGAAAGTTCCTGCATGGAATTGGCCGGGAGGAGTCACCCGCTTGCTAACAGTGTGGTGCAGCAGTCGACTCAGCGCATCACACTGTGGCAGAGTGTGCAGCCTGGGGACCTCAACGTCACTTCCTGGTGGCGCTGATGGGCGGTGATCTTTCGAATTATAGGTGCGATGCTCTCCAAAGATAGGATGTGGGCCGGAGTATCTTACTTCTGCGAGACTGTAGTCTCGCTTAGGAAGCTCATGAGCGAGAGAGGGAGAATGCAGCAGATGCAGGGTATTAGGCGGCGCGTGTTAGCGCGGCTCCTTCCACCTCCTTGATTCCTCAGTTGGACTCATGTGACGTACCAGGGACGAATGCGAAAGTTGAACACCTGGTGCCTCACTTACGGATGAAGAGGGTTCCGCTGGGTTTTAGTGTGTATTGCGAGGTCTCCTCCCTCGCCGAGTCCCACAATCTTGACCTGTAGGTCTAGATTCGCCCCTAAATGCATTTCCCATCGAAAAAAAAGGATTCCTTCGCGCCCTGATCCGAGAAGAGCCCATAACAAACTCAGTCGGGTATTTTGTTTTTTTGTTACCATATAATACGATTTATCTATCAACTTTCTTTTAACAAAGACTTTGAATTTATTAATTGATATCTCTAGAACGTCTTGTGGGAGTTTATTATAGAAACGTATACAGTTACCCTTTTATATTTAATGGACAGGACTTCATTTTTTTTAAATTTCCTGTAAGAAATGTTATCTCAGTTAGAATATTTGTTTACGGAGCGTTGTTAGTTGACTGTATACCGTCTACCGACAAAAAGTCCGTCGAACCCGTTACGATGTCTCTTTGTCCCCTTCTAAGAACTCCAAAGCCATTACCACACGTTCTCAGAAAACCTAGGTACTTATTTAACACGTGTACAATTTTAATGTTTACTAAACAATTATAATTAGAGTATTGCAACTAAATTTCGAGGATATCTATACTGATTTTATAGAGTTAGAGATATTGTTTAGTTTAACTTACTTATCTCAGAAACTACGTGTACGATATAAAAAATTATTTCAGTGTATGATAGCCTATTTATTTTGGAATAATTTAAGATGTATATCACGCTAAGACCAATAGGAGTGGAGCAACAATGACAAATGTTGCAAAAACGGGGTAAATGCATTCCTTTTGAATGCTTCCGTTGCGTGCGCTGCGCAAATAGTAAACTTACACGATAACTATGTATGATGAAATTCTTCCTTTTAAAAAGCTCTCAATAAAAGTCCAAGACAGCATATGTCTATCTTTTAAGGTTAACTCACTACAGCAGTTTTATGATAAACAAAGTTGTGATATGCAGGTAAACGGGTAATATAGAATTTTATAAGATTGTGATAATTACCCACCAAGCGAGTGTTATTAACTTGGCACACTCATAAATGGCGTAATACAGAAGGTATTACGTAACCTTACAATAATGCGAAGACAATATTTGTTCATTAAACCGTCGCCATTGGTAATATGATTCGTATTATCAAACGTATGTACTTTAATCGAATAAATTATCCTTCACCGATGAAGGATTATGATTCGGTGATGGAAAATATCGTGAAGATAGAACTATGATACCTGAGAGCTATACTGTAATGATGGGAGGCTTCGGTCGCGGCTAATTACAAAGCTGGCTGTAAACAAACCATAAAATTAGATCCATTCCATCATAGATTGTATCCTCACTTACCATCAGGTGTGATCACAGTCAAACGCTAAAAGTCGTTGAGGAGTTCCATTGATCAGCAAATTTGACTACGACAATCACTTTTTTTTTTCGCTGGGAAATGCATTTACGCACCCTGGCTGAAAGTCATACTTTCATCCAGGAGTGTGGGACTCGCTGAAGAACAGAATACCCACTAAAAACCAGCGGGACCCTCAGTGTCCTGAACAGAAGTACCAGAGGTTCAGTGGGGACATTACGCTCTGGGACCTCGGACATCGTCTTTCACGACAATTCAGAATAGATGGAGACTCGCAAAGGCGCGTCTCCTGGCTCCCGGCCTCCTCCTACGGATAGAGGTGGCCTCAGCTGCAGCTTCCCTCTCCCTCTCTGATGTCTCCTTCTGAGAGATGACATTCTCACAGAAGGATGATACCATCCGCCAACCACTTTCACTGCTGAGCATATAGCCGACGAGAGAAATCAGAGGGTGCCGTTGAGGCCACCAAGCCGGGCATTCTGCCACAGTATGATGAGATGTGTCCATTGGGGCACCACACTCATGATAGGCGGGTAAGTCCTCATGCCCAACTATCTGGTGCAAGTACTTACCAATGCATCCGTGCCCAGTCAGTACCTGCACCAGTCTAAACGAGAGGGATCCGTGCTTCCTACATAACCACTGCTCGAAGTGGGGTAGGATTGCTTCCACCGTAACAATACCCGCAGATGGAGACTCAAGGTCCTCTTTCCATTGCCGTATCATACCGATGTTACGGTGGGTGATTTAAATATCCGGATAGCCTATAAAAGATTCTGCCAAGTATCGTTAATTTGCTCCCAAGAATTTAAGAGTTCCGTTACTTTGCCATTGATCGCATGATCAAAATCTAACAAAACATCACCAAACAACCGCTCAAGTATATCCTCTTCCATAAAAAAACGAATCATCAAAATCGGTAGGCGAGATTTTCAGTTATTGGTACTTTTGTCGCGCACATGCTTAATGCAAATTAAGACTTATACGGTTTTGACATGGATGACATCATCAGAACTGGACTAAAAAATAGGAACCTAGGACAAGCCCCACCTTTTATATAAAAAAAGAAACATCGACATCGGATCACCCAGTCGGAAGTTATGAGGTAACAAAAATGAAAAAGCGCTGCACATCATTCGTGACCTTCAAAAAGAGAAGTTGCTAGCTAGCAGAGGCCGTTGCTTCGATTTCCAGAGTAAATTTAGAAGATCTGAATTTCTAATGTGTCTGAGTCTGGACTAGTGGGAGGCTTCGGTAGTCCGTAGCTACCATTCTACCATCGTAGCTAATAAAATTGAAGTTTTACGCTTGACGCTGCGGTCTTCAGATTTTAAATTCTTTTTTTAATGAAACTAACCTCAAACGGTTCTGAGACGTGGTCGCTGACTATGGACCTTATGCGGAAGCTCAGAGTGACTCAGCGTGCGATGGAGAGGGCTATGCTCGGAGATTAATTCTATGGATAAGGATGCTGCGTACACCATTGACTGCGAAGAGGACAAATAAGTCTATTTTGAGCAGCTCCGTGTTAACACCAGTTTATCGACTATGTGCTTCCAAACTATTCTCAGTTACTTTGGTCACATTGCCCAACACCAGTCCAGTATTTTCCGGATCCAACTCGATTAGGCAGCGTTTGGAAAGCTTCGTTAGATCTTTTCGTTCAATATTCCTCAGTGCCAGAAGACCAAATTCTACGAACAGTGATCACCTACGGCTCGGAAACGTGGTGTCTAACTATGGGTCTCATTCGAAAGCTCAAAGTCACACAGCGTGCCATAGAGAGAGCTATGCTTGGAGTTTCCGAGTTGGACCGATGGATGTTGGGGGCCGAAGGTGCTGGAGTGGCGACCACGCACCGGACGGCGCAGTGTAGGCAGACCCTCCACAAGGTGGACCGATGATATAAAGAGGGTCGCCGGTAGCCGCCGTCATTACGTGAGACCTATGCCCACCAGTGGACGTCCATCGTTTGAAGCGACGACGGCGACGAACCTCAAACTGCTCTCCTGGGGTTTATAGAGATCCAACTTTACTTTATAGAGACCAGCAAGATTCTCTAAACTTTTAAATGTATAACAGTCGAAGTAGCAGCACTGGTATGTATATATTTTCATGTATCGCCAGTATTACAATATCCTAGCAATGTCTATTCATATTCACGAGGTGTCAGGGAGTTTCCGTTGTATACGTTAGTGTGACAATTACCAATGCAGGAAAAAGTGCAAGGCTGGGCATAGATCGTGACTTGTCTATTCTGAATGTGAATGTACTGGCGTGCGACTTCATTGTTTGAAGCCTTAAAAGTATTGAAGTACTATTTCATGGATTTTGGAATGCCCTTGACTGGCTGTGCATGGAGGAGTGTTAATGCCCACAGTAGTGAAAGTGGGGTATGGCAGAAGAAGCATAAAAGTAAAATGAATGCGGTAGAGATGAGAGCGATGAGAACTATGAGTGGGTTGAAACTGAGTGACAAAGTAAGAAATGGTGTGATAAGAGAACCTTGTGGTTTAAAAGATGTAGTGACTAAAATTCAGAAAGGTACGAGTATGCTTAGATGGTTTGGGGACGTAGAGAGAATGAATGAAAGAAGACTGACAAAAGTAATTTATAAGTCAAGAGTCAATGGGAAATTTGGATGGGGAAGACTAAAGCGAAAGTTCCTGGACCAAATCCAGGACAAACTTGTATGAAAGGTTTAATGAGAACGAAAGAAGCGAAGGAGATATGTAAGAATCGTGGCAAGTGGAAGGACGTGGTCTCTGTCTACCTCTATGGGAATGAGGTGTGATGCTATCTATGTATGTATGAATGCTAATACTGCACCGTCAGCTGATGCGAGCTATGGTCACTACTATATTGGGTCCTTGGCTTTCGCTTTATCACCTCTCCGTCCCCAACTGTAATGACAGAAGGACACTGAGCTCTAGCAATACGCGAGACGTAACTTTCTCTCGTTCTATTTTCAGTTCGTCTCGCCCAATTCCACTTTAAACTGCTTTAACGGTTACCTCTCCTCTTCGAAGAAGTATGGGTAGCAGGAGGCGTCTTTGTGAACGCTTCTTATCTCCTTTCTTTTCTTTCATGTCGGAGGATCGTGGTCAATACCAGTATAGCACTTGGAGCAGATTGTGTTTCCATCGGTTTCTGTCCAGCACCTCTCTGTTTTTTATCTGTTCGACTCATCTTGATGGTGAGCGACCGCGCTTGTCTCCTTCAGTCGCTTTCATTCGGAAGTGACAGGGCCCAAGGGAGCCTCTGATACTTCTATCTTATGTTGTTTGAGGTATCGCGGGATTTTAGTTGGTATTCTGACCCAGCTGGCGAGTTCCGCACTCTCTGCCTCTCGTAATACGTAAAAGCATTTCCCAGCGAAAAAAAGGCAAGTGGTTTTGTTATCCAATGTACGGTTAGAGACACAATAAAGCAAGTAAGCTACTCATTTCTGATGATTACATGGATATGATATGCTAAAGGGATATTCACATTACGTTGAGTAAGATTACGCTCGTGTTTCGATTCGTCACAGACTCGTGTCGAATTCTTGTACATTGAGCTCATCTTAAGTATCAGATCACGTACCGGTGAGAATTTCTAAGTTCTCTTTCCTGCTGTAGCTTCTTATACCGAAGGTTGGATGTCAAAAGGTGCAAATTTATGCGCTCCTAACCAATACATTGAACTTGTTTCGGCTTCATCCGGGGTATCAGTTTTAATGCGCATAAAGCCACTGGTGTCATCTTTAGAATAGTATCCAGTTGGATTTTTGTGAGTATTCTGCCTTGTTATTAAGTCCCAATACCACGATTGTCTTTCAGGCCTTTCTTATATCTATCTTGCATAACTGATTCGGAATATTAAGAACTGCGAATGGAAATTTAGTTTCCTATGACTGTCTCATTAGTTTAGTGGTCAGCTTGTTCGGTTGCAGATATGAGATCCTGGGTTTGAGAGCGGGGTTGGGTTTTTTAATTGAGGTTTTCTCAGTGTTGACTCTACGTCGTGTAGTTGACGTTGTGCTCCATGGCCGTGCCTTGGAAAGCACGCTAAGCCGTCGATCCTGCGCCTGATCTCTCTTTCTCTCGTGTCCGATTGCCGGAGTGGTGAAAAACAGTAGGCCTATGCTCAAAAACTGCCTAATTGGTCTAGAACTGTCGCATTGGTCTAGTGGTTAGCATGTTCGACTACAGACGTGAGGTCCTGGGTTCGAGTCCCGGGTCGGGCCAATTCAAAAACCAATATTGAGTTTTCTATTAAGATTTTCTCAATATTTGCCCGAAGTTGGGAAGTTGGCGGTGTGATCCACCCCCGTGCCTCGGAGAGCACGTTAAGCCGTCGGTCCTGCGCCCGATCTCTCTCCGGTCGTGTCGGATTCTCACCACATCGGACTATGAGAGTGAAGGAATAGAGAGTGCACTTGTGGGCTATGCCTGCCAATCCGCAGTGGAGCGGCGTGGTGGATCTATGCTCTAAAAACTCTCGCTCCTCGGAGTGAGGAGGCCTGTGCCCAGCAGTGGGACGTTAATGGGCTGCTACTTATTTACTTACTTACTTATGCTCAAAAAGCCCTTCTCCCCAAGAGTGAGGAGGCCTGTGTCCAGCAGTGGGACGTTAATAGGCTACTATTTACTTCTTTTTATCAATTTTGTTTCACTAGTTGGGTATTTCAATTCGTTACAGTCATGTGGCAGATTATTTACAAACCAGGTTCCATGGACATGCAATTTCACGGACATATTATAGCATCAATGTTGATAACTTTTTTCAACAATATCAAATCGATTGTGCACAGTTTTTTTATACCTGCTATTGGTATTTTTACAAAAGCTCAAACACCATAGGTATTATAGTGCAAAAATAATATTACAATCACTTTTACATTGGCTACAGTCACGTGACATGGTTTTTTCATGTCATGAATTGAATTTTAATAATTTTATGGACACATTATAATCGAAGATATCTGCAGACAGTTTATTGTTCTTTCCGAGGCTCTAGACTCTGTACCGTACTCTGTAGACTGTTTTATATTGAAAGCAGCTGACGGATTTACTTTCATATTTATTTCGTCCACTGAATAGGATGAATATTAAACAATTGAAAAATAAATGCGTCTTAAATAAGATAAAAGACGATTTCATTTGAATAATATGCAGAATGTTAAATTGCTCTGTTGTACAAAGCATTTTACAGTATTTTTGAATCGTCAAATATCCTAAATTTATTAACATTTACCACTCTTTGATTATTTAGGAGGTATTGTTTTGGCAATGTTGGTTGCATTGGAGAGGAGAGCAGAGTTGTGGCGGGAACAGGAGAAGGGAGAAGAGTCTAAAAGTCAATTATAAACTTTAGTATCGAACTAAATAGTTCTTAAGTAAAGATTACAGCGATATGTTATGGGGCAGCTAGTTTGACAGATTGCTAAATGAGTTACATATGATACACGCATTACAAACAGCATCACGCTTCATAGGGGTAGGCAGAGACCACGTCCTTCCACTTGCCACGATCCTTGCATATCTCCTTCGCTTCTTTCATTCTCATTAAACCTTTCATACAAGTTCGTCGATTTAGAGTACTATTGACCTGGCCCTTATTTAAAATGTCCTGGATTTGGTCCATGAACGTTCGCCTTGGTCTTCCCCTTCCAACTTTCGCATTCACTCTTGACTCATAAATCCTTTTTGTCAGCATAAATGTTAGTATCAACATTTCCTACATCAATCATATACCACAAACAATTACCTATGTACTCTAAATGGTTTTAAGTCGTTTTTTAATATGATCATCATATATACATTATAAATGATAAACTATCGATCTTTGGAAATAATTGATAAGGACCAAAATTTAGAATATTTAATACCAAACAACTTTAGTTACAACTATTTTTTGTGTAAAGTAGAAAATAAGAGAGTTATTGATAAAACAAA
Source organism: Elymnias hypermnestra (assembly GCA_015832385.1). Taxonomy (NCBI): domain Eukaryota; kingdom Metazoa; phylum Arthropoda; class Insecta; order Lepidoptera; family Nymphalidae; genus Elymnias; species Elymnias hypermnestra. The sequence continues at coordinate 647,658 of JACTOM010000917.1, forward strand.
AAATCACCTTTTAATCCATGATGGCGGGCGTCGTAACTGGATGCATATCTCGAAAGCATCCCTTGAGCTAATTCGACTAAGCTACATTGCCAATAATAGGAAAAGACAAGTGATGAAAAAAGTCTGAAAACCAAATTAGTTTTTATTATCATTAACTATCTAACAAAACCCCCGACCACAGAGTAATCCACCTTACTTTTAACCACAGAGTATGTATTATAGAAATCATGATATTTAACTAAAGAATATTTTGACTTTGCACAACAAAGCCTAGATGTCAATCACCCAACTCATTGGTAAGGAAGAACCCTTTAAAACTAGTAGGCTGTGACGGAATCGAATCGAATCAATCTATAACTAATTGTTGAAACCGAATAATAGTCCATTGGCTTTGACAAAAGCGAGGTCAATTTCCGAACGCACCCGCATGTCGTATTGACCTTATTAAACTTCAAATTTTGCGGTCTATTAAAACCATTTAAAGATAAACTCAATCACTTTAAAATAAAGTCCATTTCACATTGTACAGATTCGTATTTTTTTATAGCCAAGTCTCCCCTTCTTTTGGACAATCGACATGCAATTTTTCAATCAGTCGCGTTCGTAGTTTCGTGTCTCTTGCAATTTTGATTGTAAAAAAATCCAGGGACCGATTTGTTATGGCTATTAAACTCTAGTTGCGATGAAAAATCGTCAATTTCCTACAAATACAAGGAAATGTCTTTTAAAACTTTAAATTTCACTTATAAGTCTGTCTGTTATTTCGAGATAAAAACGTTTTCAAAATTATATGCTTATTTCCAACAATGTGGTATTAATAAGTAATATTTTAACGCTAAAGTATTAGTTTTGAATAAACTAACCTCCAAAAGTTTTAACTTGGATATATTATAGAAAATTAAGTAATCATAGTAAATTCTCATATGCTGACACCATCTTAATAGGAATTAAATTCTTATTTCCATTAGAAAACCAGAAATCAGATATTTATACCAATAAACCGATATACTAGACTAGGATATATAATATCTTGTTTCTAATGTTAAAGTGAACATTATTATTAGTCAATGACCTTCTTTATAATCAGAATACCAACATTAAGGTAACCGGAAGCCGAAGGATTTAGGTTAGGAAAAAACTGTTTCTCATCACAATAGAAAATCTATTATTACTTATATACTCAAAATACATTTGATTTATTTACACGAATAAATTATAGAGGCAGCAATATCCCAGACACACAAAAAGTTAACTGCCGGTAGATGTGTAAACTTTATAGTTCGTTTTTTCGTTATTCTCATTATTATTGATTAACTTACGTATTTTATATACTCACCATTGATGACATGGTTCTGTTTATCATTCATAAGTTCCTTAGCAAGTTTAGGACATTCGTTATAAAGCACCGCGCACAGATCGCGTAACTTTACTCCACTTTGTTTACTAACAACTTCAATGAAATAATTGCACTTTTCACTGTCCCCGGCACTTGTAATCACTTCTAAGTCGTTCACATTGAATATACCCTTCTTAACCAGTACATCTAGAACGTTTGTATCACATAATTCGCGTAATAATACCCCTTCATGTTGCGCTAAGCCGGCACATACATCTGTCACGGCCGCCATCATTCGACTGGCGGTAAGCTAAATGTTACAAAAAAAATGGTAACTAAGCACTGCATCTGTTATAAATAACTACAAGTAAATTTTAACCTTATGCCGATAACATACAGTACAATATCAACTAACAATAATCTTTCATATTGTTCCCTATAATAGAATTTTACATTATTTTAAATTGTACTTTAATAAAACACCATAACGTTGTATTTCTTTTGTAGTTTACTGAAATATATTACGTATCATTGCCGTGGCTATTGTATTTGACCATTCAAAAACAGATGCAAGCTCCTAAGGTAGCTTAATTTATAGGTTTAGATATTTTAAGCCCTATTACAATGGGATACGGCTTAAAACGCATAGTTAATTATTATCACTTGAAAGTAGCCGGTGATCTTGTTTCGCTGTCGATAAGTCGAAAAGGCAACTTTGTAATATGATCCTAAATATTATTCAACAACGGAAACTAAGTTTGAATCAGGTTTTTGAAGTAATAATGTGAAAGTCCAATTAAAATTAATCTAAACATCTAACACTGGCCGTTAGGTATTATTATGGGCTGTTTGTTTAACGAGCAAGCTTTTCCTCGTGATTTTGTGCGTTCCGGTATGAAAGTCGTGTAGAAACTATAAGAAGTAAATTACTTCTTACCGGTTTAATTCTCTACTATCTTGGACTGCAGTGTCATCACCTACCATCAGGTGAACGATCAACGACCTCTAATGACTAAAAAACTAGTGCTAAATATTACGACGCCAGAGTACCGGATTACTTCGCGATTATAAGATCTCGAATCGCATCATTTTGGACTCGCATTCGTGACTCTCAGAATACTATCCTCAAGATGTGTTCGGAGTGCCCGAAGAATTCCATTCTTAAGTATTGGCTTGCAGTTCATCGTGACAAAAATAAAAAATAAAAAAGTACAACATACTATAAATTTGTACAAATACAAAAATGACGAGGAAGCCTTATAACCTTAGATTTATTTAGTATTTTTATTATTATTAGATTTAACTTTGATTGTATTCTAATTTAAAATTTTAAATTTTTTTATTATTTTTATTACTTTTAATTTAAGTTTTGTTTTTTTCTGTAGGATTTATGTATTTGTTTTGTTTTTTATGTTACTAAACTGTAAACTGGGACAAGTGCCTTTTAATAAAGATAAATAAAAAAAATATAAAAAGACATTTATTAAAGTAATAGTCTTAGTTCAAAATTATAATAAATATACGTTTTGAAATTCCCGTTCCCATTGAAATTTCGGAAGGGAAAACGAAATATATAACGCCTATATCAGTTGTCCGGCATTTCTCGGACACAATTGAGTTTTCCTATTCCCATGGCAATTTCGGAATAAAAGTTCAGTAACATAGGTAATGTTACTCATTAATAATAGTGCTTGTAAAAGAATTTCTGAAATCGGTTCAGTAACTTTTGAGTTTATACGGAACAAACGAACAATGAAATATTTTCACTTTATAATATTAAACAACGGAAACAAAGTCTTGCTATTCAGGTTTTCGATAAAAAAAAATGTGAAAGTCCTAACTGACTCATTGGTGTAGTGGTCAGCATGTTCAGTTACAGATATGAGTTCCTGGGTTCAAGTCTAGGGTCGAGCGAATTCAAACGAGATTGAGTTTTGTCTCACGTACCATCAGGTGTGATGACAGTGAAGCGGTACCCTGTCAGCAGTAAAGAAAATATATGAGATTATTTTCATGTATTTTTGCTATAAACTTACAAAGTCTAGCTACTTACCTAGATTTGTTCTTATCATCGTCATCCATAAATAATAAGAAAGTAAAAACGTTTTTTCAAAGTTGTGCCATACATTACATTAATTCATAGACATATTCATATAGTCGTCATCCCTTACCATCATTGAATACAAGAATCGTGTATTAAATTACTTTTTGAGCTACAAATAAACACACTATAATATTTTTAATATTTATTCCTGTTTATCACGTACAAATAAAAATTTGTGAGAAAATACGAGTTAAAGTAAGTGTGAACCTTTGTTTTTTTTTTACGTCCATGTATCGTAAAGGCTGTTGTAGAGTGGGAATACAGCGATAAGCGCATAAGAGCATATAACGCCACTAAAGCGGTGTTTCATTTTTAAAGAATCAACCCTGTATACATTAAAAATGAAATAAAGCGAAGATGGTTGTCTTGAAGCTCAAAGCTTTCCTTTCTGGCATTTAGTATGTATGCCCTAGAACTCGCATACTTATCGCGTACGTGCCGTTTAAATATAAAGAGGGCTTTAAATTGTCATTTATTTATTCTTCTAATAGGAATAACAAACGCTATACACCATACAACCTCACAAATTAATTATTGTTGATGTTTAGCACAGAGTATAACATAAAATATAAAATTGATGGCTGACGCTTTATGAAACGCAAGCAAGTCAAACTACTCTATGTACGAAAAATGTTTGATGTTTGCAATGTCAATCCAGCTAACCTAAAAATTAAAATAGTGAAAACTTAATAATATTTAAGTTATAAAGTATTGATAGAAAATACAGAAATATAAGGTTTTATTAAACAGATTTAACAACAAGGGCCGCATATAAAATGGCACCAATTGCTAAAAATAGAGCAGATGGTAAGTAAACATAACGGTCTGAATTTATTTATATTTTAATTCCTACTATAGTTCACTTCTTCCTGTATACAAAATCGCTCTCTTCCCTATTTAAATATAATTTATTCATTCATTCGTGTTCTACTACATTGTTTTAAACTTGTATATATATGACCCTTGATTTTGATATAGTCGTTAACGAATTTTACATTATTAATCTCTTATTACAGATACAGATTCTGGTTCAGATTCTGATAGTGGCTCAAGTGGTAGTCGGAGTAAGAGCCCTAGTCCAGCACCATCTGGAAAAGAAGGCAGTCATTCTCGGTAAGTTATACCTTTATATTTTAATATAAGAAATAAAAACAAACTTGTAACATTTTAGGGTGAAGATCGTTCAGAAATAATTTGATACCACAATCACTCTTGGATTTGGCTCTACAAATTATTAAGGAATATGGTAATAACATCCTTTTTCAAAGCTGTATTTTAATGTTGACTATTTAAGTGAAAAAGAAGTTTGGAATTGATTTCAATTGCACACAGAAGTAAAATATTACACATGGTACCATACACAACTATATTTAAAAGAGCAATAGCTGAGATTATGGCCAGTTTCTTCTCACCTTAATCAACTTTTCCAGCCATTGGTAGATTTGTAACCAATAGACAGATTACTGCTGATTCAAAAGTGTATTTTTCATCTACTTAACTAAACAGTAATTTGATATGTCCTAGCTGTCACTCCTCTAATTGCAGGGGTCTTTGTGCTAAAAAAAGTACTTCATATAACATTAACTATCTGCCAATGAAAGTCCCATCAAAATTGTATATCATTCTTTATATGTCTTGTTTATCTTATAATTGCTTTTTATCAATCAGACAGATAGATAAAAACATGAAAAATTTACATAGATTTTTAAAATTTGTATCTATGTAAGGTGGCTAGCATCCCAATAAAATCCTACTGCTGGGCACACGCCTCCACACTTATAGGAGAGAGGGTTTTTAGAAGCAGGCATAGTACACAAGTGTATGCAAGTTCTAACACAAGTGCACTCTGTATTGCTTTACTCTCTCAGTCCGAGAGGCCACAAATCTACAACAACTAGAGACGAATCAGGTACAGGACCAATGGCTTAACATGCTCTCAGAGTGTGGAGCACACCACCAATTCCCAATTTCAGGCAGATTGCCAAGAATTTCTTAACAGAAATTGAATATAATTTTTTTTTTACATGCCCTGGGACTAGAACCCAGGACCTCTAGTTTGTAGCTGAGCAAGCTGACCACTAGAACAATAAGACAGTCTTATATTTATAGTACTTATATAAAATTTTCCTGTCACAATGTTAGTTACAGTACTACTCCTAAACGGCTTTACAGATTTGTACCAAATTTTATATGCATATTCAGTAGGTCTGAGAATCGGCTACTATCTATTTTTCATACCCCTAAGTGATAAGGGTTGTTCACCCTTAATTTTTTTTTTAATTCTTGGATAAAATTTTTTGTTTTTATTTTTCTGTGATATAGCATACAAAAATACATGAAATCCTAAATATTGACCTTTCTATCACCAACCCCAAACAACGTTTGCTGGGTCATCTAGTAGTACTTATAAAAGTACTGTACTTACTTTCATATGCATTTAGTGAATAGCTGATAACTATATTATTGAAAACTAAAACAGATGCTCCAATTTTATTTATTTGTATAGATGTTTTTAAAACTATATGTGTACATTAATGACATTATTGAAGTCAATGTTCCTTGATGGAAATTCCAAATGTATAGTTTTGCAATTTTTCATAGGTCACTATTAAATGTTCATAAATTTGTTGGTGCATATTGATTTTTAATATATATTTTTTCATATTATTGCACTTTCCAGTAAGTTTTTAATAGGACAAAAGAGTATTGATAAATTTGTAAATGTTCTCACATACTTTTTTTGTACAATTTTAGATCTGTCTCAAGAAGTCCTCAAAAATCTGGAAGCGAATCTCCAAAATCAAACAGATCAGGGCGTTCCAGGAAGTCGTCTAATGCGTCAAATGCTTCTCGTAGTAAATCCAACTCCCCAGCACCTTCTAATAGGTCTGGCTCTGCTCATAGCAATAAATCTGGATCATCTAGCCCAAAATCTCACACATCAAGGGCTTCCAAATCCAGATCTAGATCAAGAAGTGGCTCTGCCAGTGCCAGATCTCGTTCAGGTAGTCCACAATCACGTTCGGGCAGTCCCAAATCTGGCCCACAAAGTCCAAAGTCAAGATCACAGAGCCCAAAATCAAGATCACAAAGTCCTAAATCAAGATCTCAAAGTCCTAAATCTAGATCGCACAGTCCTAAATCAAGATCGCAAAGCCCCAAATCAGGTTCGCAAAGCCCTAAATCAAGATCGCAAAGCCCTAAATCAAGATCGCAAAGCCCCAAATCCAGATCACATTCTCGCTCCCCCAGTAATAAATCGCAAAGTGCAAAAAGCAGATCTCAGAGTGGTAGTCCGAAGAGTAGGAAGTCTAGATCAAGATCTGGTAGTGCATCTTCGAGATCAAAAAGTCCCAGAGCAAGACAAGATACGGCTGACAGTAGATCCAATTCTCCTAACTTGATGATTGATGATGAAGAGGCTAAAGAAAAGTCTGGCAGTAGATCAAGGTAAGTTCCTATGATAATGCAGCAGTGTGGAATATCATATTTCAGTGTGAAGTTGATAGGATAGCACTGAACTCATCTCACATAATGGTCTCATGAAGTGACAACACAGTCTAAATTGGAAGAAAGCAGATCAGGTCAGGGTTATGGGTTATATACCTTTTAGGGCTTTTCATAGTGTCATATCAGAATGCAATTTTTTCTTAGTGATAAAAAATTGCTGGTGATTTTTAAAAACAAATTGGAAGAGACAATTTCCTCTATTTACCCTGTCTGGACCCTACGCTTGATAAGTCAGGACTCACATCTTTAACTTTACTCCATTGAACCTTTGTCAAACTCCAGAATAATGATTTTGAGATTACACGGCTTAACAGGAAATTTGACTTAAATCGTGTAGTAGTCCAAGAGTCTGAAACCGTCTCAAAAGCCACGGCAGTGTTAATATTAAAAATAGTTGCCTCTAGTAAAATTGTGTTTGTTAGATAAAATATGCTCTGCACCAATATCCTGAGAACATTTGCAACTAAATTAACATCTTCATAAGATGTGTGGTCAAATGAATATCCTCAGAACGTTTGTGGCCATATGATTTTCGTTTTAGGGGATTAGCTATCATCAAATCACAAATTAAATCGTAGAATAAACCAGCTCCTATGTATAGTTATATCACACCATTTATCAAGCTAGGTCATCGATTCTTAATCATTTAGTTATTAAAACCATAATTTGAAACACTGAATTACAAAATTATCATTTCATACTTGACTCTTTATATTTAGACTTAAATCCCATATTAAACTACTTTAATGATTATTTTGATCTCATAAATCATATATTTTTTTCAGATCAGGATCTAGACATTCAAAATCACGATCAAGGAGTAAATCAAAGTCTAAAAGTCGTTCCAGATCACATTCAAAAAGCTCCAATGCTTCTGAGGGTGATGGTATGTTGTTTTCTAATACATATGTCGGAGTGCAATAGTTTGCAGAACGCAGGCGCCATCTGTGTATCGGCGTCAGAGTCAATAGTGACCATCCGGCGCGCGTCTCTCCAGTTCTCGGGTGACGGTCCGCCAGAGCGGACGACTATTGGAATTGTCGCGTTCCTAGCTATTACTGATAATGTTTTTGTGTAAATCGTTATCGGGAACATTAAGTGATTGGACATTATAATCTGAGTTAGTAAAATGTTTATTGCACCAACATTACCCACCAAATCCCACAGTATGGAGATGGAATTATGGATGCCACTAATGACGATGGAGCACCCTACGCCTCTATGCTTTATGCTGCTCCTCCTCATATTCTCCGACATAAATAATTATATATTTGTAGTCTGACTGTAATATCAAGGTTTTTAAAAAATCTCTTTAATTTTCATTTCATGAGTCACTTCATGAGTCACACAATATACATTCTACCATTTATTAAAATGCTTGTCTCCAAATAAAAGTCAGGAATAGTTTAAATAAATGTTAATAGAAAGTGGTATATAGCAATTAAACTTTTATGTATAGTATTTATTTAAAATTTTAAGGGGATAAGAAAAAAAGGGCGGTCGTATCGGACTCGGAAAGTGGTGAGGATGAGTCCAAAAGTGCCAAACGGAAGAAAGGTTCCGACAGCGGCTCAGATACAAGCACAAAGCCAAGTAAGAAGAAATCTAAACACCTTATTGACTCTGATGACGAGAACCAAGAAAAAGGTGATACTGGTAAGAAACCTCTAAGTTACATTGTCTATTATCATAAATAAACAGAAAATACTATAACCAAACATGGGAGTTTTGCTGCAAAGCAACACTGGCCCAATTTATCCTTTCATCTTTGTATGTGGTTGATGTATTTCACTCAACTTGGTGATCTTCTCTCATTCTTCCTCTCTGACTTCCTCCTATTTCCTCTATCATTTCCATTCTCTCTATTCTCCATTTCTCTTCTCAGAATTATTATTCGAACACCATACTTGTTAATCTTCATTTTAATGTTGTCTATGACTTTCATAATTTTTATTTTGACAAATTTTATGATTATGCCATATTCATGATTATGCCACATTTAAAATTATGATATGATTAATTATTCAAATCAAATGTAAAAATTTATGTAGATATATATTTTTTTCAACAGGAAAAGCTTTTTTATAACCAGAAGATCATGGAAAAGTTATGAAGTTATGCCAGAGTTTTCTATATACATGATTATGCCAAATGTATGGTTATGCCATATTTATGATTATGATATTTGTCTGATTCAAGCATTGAAGTCTCTCTATGAGGGTTCTAGTGCTTGTGTCAGAATAAAAGGAGTGTACACGGAGTGGTTTCCTGTCGAAAGAGGTGTTCGACAGGGATGTGTTGCGTCACCATGGCTGTTCAACCTATTCATGGACAAATGCTTGACAGATTTAAAAGAAAGTATGTATGGGTTAAGAATGAATGAATTACTCATCAAATGTTTACTCTACGCTGATGATCAAGTAATACTTGCGTCATCCGCTAATGAGCTACAGGAGATGCTAAATATTATGAATGAAGCTTTGAAAGGGAAAGGAATGAAAGTGAATGTAAACAAAACGAAAGTTATGCTTTTTGAACGAGATGAATCTATGATGAATGGCAATATTTTGATAGATGGGGAACAAGTGGAAGAGGTGAAAGAATTTGTATACTTGGGATCTAAATTTACAAAAGATGGAACATGTGAAAGTGATATCGAAAGGAGAGTGAATGCAGGGAATATGGTAAATGGTGCTCTGCATGCTTTTATGAATAGCCAGATGGTGTCTCAAAGGGCTAGACTGGCAGTGCATGCTGGAGTGTTGGTGCCAACACTTATGTATGGTAGTGAAAGTTGGGTATGGCAGAAGAATCACAAAAGTAAAATAAATGCGGTAGAGATGAGAGCGTTGAGAAGCATGAGTGGATTAAAACTGAGTGACAGAGTAAGAAATAGTGTGATAAGAGAACGTTGTGGTATAAAAGAAGACGTAGTGACTACAATTGAGAAAGGTATGCTTAGATGGTTTGGGCATGTAGAGAGAATGAGTGAAAGGAGACTTACAAAAAGGATTTATGAAACCAAGGCGAACGTTCCTGGACCTTATCCAGGATATTTGAAATAAGGGCCAGGTCAAGAGTACTCTAAACCGACGAACTTGTATGAAAGTTTTAATGAGAATGGAACAAGCGAAGGAGATATGCAATGGTTTGTGGCAAGTGGAAGTGGTCTCTACCTATCCCGAAGGGAATGAGGCGTGATGCTATGTATGTATGTATGTATGATTATGCCATAAGTTTATGATTATGCTACATTTATGATTATGATATTATTAATTGTTCAAATCTAAGGTGCTTCCAACAACGTCTTAAAAAATGTCTATATGTATGAAGATATATTTTTTTTTTATTGGAAAACTTTTATAGTACCAAGATCATCACAGGAAAGTTGTTCTGAGTTATGCCAGAGTTTTACCGGCTAAAGTAATACTTTAATTTAGTTTATTACATGGAAACTGATATTAAAAATCGAATATACTAAAAGACTATGTTAATCGTACTAAAAACAATTTGTTTGTAATTATTTGCAACAGATTGTGAAACCTGCAATGGTTAATCTCCATATGAGGTTGGCTGATATACAAGTGATATACCATTATGGTTTTTCAGTGACTGCAGATGCTTTGTTTGGTGATGCGTCAGACATCAGTACAGATAACGAAGCGGAAAAAGATAAAGGCTCAGAGAGATCGAGATCTAGGTCCAGATCGCGGTCTAGATCTAGAAGCCGTAGTAGAGGGCGTTCTGATGATGAGAGGCGGTCTGGTGACGAAGCGAGGGGTAGTGGTGATGAGGTAAGAATTCTTTTTAAAGATACCTATGATAAATTGTGATTTTTTTTCAATTCCTTTCTTTACTTAAATCACAGATTTATAAGTGATTTATTACTTTGTAGTATCAGGACAGTTTTAGATGAGGTTACATGACATGACGTGCTATGTAACGTGTGAAAAATATATGTCCTATTTTTTTCAGCAGGAGCGTAGAGACAAACCTGAAGAGGAAGAAGAAGTTGAAATCCCCGAAACCCGTATTGACGTGGACATGCCCAAGATATGGACAGAACTAGGCAAAGAGTTGCACTTTGTCAAGTTGCCTAATTTCTTATCAGTAGAGACCAGGCCCTATGATCCTAACACCTATGAGGATGAGATTGATGAAGAGGAAACCCTGGATGAGGAGGGAAGAGCAAGGTGAGAGAATCTATATAAAAGACAAAAAATTGTTTGTGTCTATGTTCATTATAGAGTTTGAAATTATCCAACTGATGTGCTCTAAACCCCGCACATTAGACAGACAATAGTATAAGGTTTTAGACCACTAAACTCACTAACTGACTAATCACAATATCTTCTTTATTGTGTTTGCTCAAGTTATTTTTAAACTAAAGTGATTTTAACAAAGATAAATAAGAATCTGCCTCATTGGTCTAGTGGTTAGCATGTTCGACTACAGATATGAGGTCCTGGGCTCTAGTCCCGGGTTGGGCCAATTTAAAAATGGATATTATGTTGTCTATTATGATTTTCTCAATGTTTTCTCCAAGTTGGGAAGTAGGCGGCGTGTTCCACCCCTGTGCCTCGGAGAACACGTCAAGCCGTCGGTCCTGCGCCTGATCTCTCTGCGGTCGTTTCGGATTTCCGTCACATCGGACTATGAGAGTGAAGGAATAGAGTGTGCTCTTGTGCGCTATGCCTGCCAATCCGCACTAGAGCAACGTGATGGGTTTATGCTTTAAAAACTCTCTAACGAGTGAGGAGGCCTGTACCCAGCAGTGGGCCGCTACTCTCCTTACCTATTATATAAGAAGTTGTAAGAATTAAAAAAAAAATTGATAGCAACTAAGATACCTTCAAAAGCTTGCGGCATCTGATGAAAATTCGAACATGTCGTACATTGTATAAATAAAAAAATAAATAAAAATCTGAAATCGACTAGTTTAGTATTGTCGCTCGTCGTCGTCGTCGTCGTCGCTTAAACCGATGGACGTCCACTGCTGGACAAGGCCCGATCTTGCGCCGCCTGGCTCCAGTGGCTACCGGCGACCGCCTTGATGCCGTCAGTCCACCTTGTGGGGGGTCTCCCTACACTGCGCCGTCCGGTGCAGGGTCGCCACTCCAGCGCCTTCAGAATCGCGATTCGTAGGACTATGGTTCTACTACGGATCTTCATTTCTGATTCGATCACGTAGGGAACCTCCGAGCATAACCTTCTCCATCACACTCTGAATGACTCTGAGCTCCGCATGAGGCCCATAGTGAGCGACCACGTCTCAGAACCGGAGGTCATCGCTGGCAAGACGCACTGTTCGAAGACTTTGGTCTGACTGGCGTAGTTTCCCGAACGATGCCCAACCGAGTTGGATTCGGTGGTTCACCTCCTCGAAATTGGGCCTACCTAGCTGGACTATATGTCGCAGATATGTGTACTCGTCAACAATTGCGAGAGCTGAATTCTCAACGAGGACTGGGTACATGGATATTAGACATAATTTTGGTCTTATCCGTGTTCATTTTCAGGCCCACCTGTTGAGAAGCTCTGCTGAGGTCATAGAGCACTGCATCGAGTTCTTCCAGAGTCTCTGCCATAATGACCACGTCGTCGGCAAACCGTAGATGAGTGATGTACTCGCTGTTAATGTTGATGCCGAGTCTGTTCCACTCCAAAAGCTTAAAAAGTTCTTCCAGCGTTGCAGCGAAGAACTTCGGGGAAATAACATCTCTTTGTTGTACTCCACGCTGAGTAGTATTGTCACCTGTGTCTAATTAAACAGTGATTGTTATAAACACTACCGACTTATGCGATTGAACAATATGAGTCATTTGTAATGGAACTGTCGTTTAGTTGAAATCTATTTAGAAGAAATAAATTACTGTCTTTAGACTTGAAACTTTATGTTGGTATATAATTTTATAACTTCCTTGTGTTTATAATAATAATAGAATAGTCTTTATCTATTGGATTATCTGAACCACACTGAACATTGTTTCATTGTGAAGTGGTTTAGTTTCTTATTGTCACCTGTATCTAATTTTAGATGCTTGTTTATAACAAAACCGACTGATTTCGAGACATTACTGGTTATTATCTGAAATCTATTTAAAAGAAGTATTATTGAAAATTTTCAGGTTGAAATTGAAAGTGGAGAATACTATCAGATGGAGAACAGCTTTTGACAAGGAAGGTAATGCTATAAAGGAGTCCAACGCCAGGATGGTGAAGTGGTCTGACGGCAGTATGTCACTGCATCTTGGATCAGAAATATTCGACGTTTACAAACAACCCTTGCACGTAAGAAATATTTTTGGTTTCCCATACCCTTTATGTATCTCGGATTAAAGAGGGTAGGCCGGACATGAGAAGGAATATGATAAGATAAGGAATATAGTAATTAATTAAACTGAAATAATAAAAGGAATCTTCGGCATTCCTTTTATTTACCGAAGATATCCCGGACGTCAGTTTGTACGAGATTATTATGGCTCTCAAACAGATGAAGAGCAGCAAAGCTCCGGGCGATGACGGAATCACAGCAGAACTCCTGAAGGCGGGTGGAAAACCCATTCTTGAATTCCTTCAGCGAATGTTCAATTCCGTCATTCTGGAAGGTATGGTGCCAAAGGTATGGCATAGGAGCGTGAAGTTCTGTTCTTCAAGAAAAGTGACAACGCCTTATTGAAAAACTATAGACCTATGGCGCTGCTAAGTCATGTCTATAAACTGTTTTCGAGGGTCTTTACGAATTACGATTCGTCTCGCTGGCAAGTTTGACGACTTCCAGAACAAGTCAGATTCCGAAAAGGCTTTAGAACCATATACCACATCTTTACGCTGCGGCAGATTATACAGAAGACCGAGGAGTATAATCGGCCACTTTGCTTAGCGTTCTTGGACTATGAGAAAGCCTTCGATTCGGTGGAAACATGGGCCGCGTTGAAAACTTTGCAGAGATGCCGCAATGACCACCGGCATATACACGTGTCGAAGTGCTTGTATGAAAACGCCACCATGTCAGTCTGTATACAGGACCAAAGCACAGAGTCTATCCAACTGCAGCGTGGAGTGTGTCAAAGAGATGTTATCTCCCCGAAGCTCTTTACTGCGGCGTTGGAGGACCTGTTTAAGCTTATGGAGTGGAATGGACTGGGCATCAACATCAATGGCGAGTACATCACTCATCTACGGTTTGCCGATGACGTGGTCATTATGGCAGAGGCTCTAGAAGATCTCAATACAATTCTCGATGACCTCAGCAGCGCTTATCAACAGGTGGGCCTAAAAATGAACATGGATAAGACCAAAATTATGTCTAATATGCATGTGTAACCCAGTCATCGTTGAGAACTCAGCTCTCGAAATTGTTGACGAGTACACATACCAGGGACATATAGTCCAACTAGGTAGGTCCAATTTCGAGAAGGAGGTGAACCCCCGAATCCAACTCGGTTGAGCAGCGTTCGGGAAACTACGCCAGCGATGACCTATGGTTCTGAGACGTGTTCGCTGACTATGGGCCTCATGCGGAAGCTCGGAGTCACTCAAGAGTGCGATGGAGAAGGCTATGCTCGGAATTTCTCTACGTGATCGAATCGGAAATAAAGATCCGTAGTAGAACCATAGTCCTACGAATCGCGAACCTGAAGTGGCGATGGGCGGGGCACATATTCCGACGAACCGAGGCAACTTTCCTAATTTTGATGGTCTGCAATAGCTTGCGTACGTAAGCCTCTGTACGTTTTCGAGTGTCTTTCTTGATAGTCCAGGCTTCACATCCTTTTAGGACTATGGGCCAAATGTAGCAGACGAGTACATGGGGAATATTACAACTGGAGACATTAACTACACTCGCACGCGCTCACATACAATACTCCCATGTGCACGTACACACACGCACGCACATGCGTTTACACACACACATACACACACATATGTATTTATAACTAGCTCTACGCTTCGGCTTCGTACGCTATATAGTGTTTGTTTCTTTTTCCGACATCTCCCACAATTATCTTTTTCCATAGTTTTACAGTTCATCATGAAGGAACAGGCAGATACGAGAACAAAAACAAAAACACAGTCGTTTTATCTCTTTTACTTTTTACTTCATATTTATTTTATTTCGAGACAAACGAAGTTTTTATACTTCTTTTTAATGCGTTTCAGGGTGATCACAACCATCTGTTTGTCCGTCAAGGTACTGGTCTCCAAGGCCAGGCTGTGTTCCGTACAAAGTTATCCTTCAGGCCTCATTCCACGGACTCATTTACTCACCGGAAGATGACTCTATCTGTTGCCGACCGCTCCACCAAGACCTCGGCGATCAAGATTCTATCCCAAGTCGGAACCGATCCTGATGCTGATAGGAAATATCAACTGAAGGTATGTCAATAGTAGTATCAGTAGCGTAACGCTCCTAGTATTCTTCAAATTTCAGACTTCGATTCCCGTCGTATGAAGTTTAGGATATATTCTATGTCTGCCATCCTACCGATACAGACAAAAATGAAAATAGTTTGTTGTAACCCACAAAATTAAAATACTAGTAATCCAAAATACTAACATTGTTATTTATAATTAAATTAATCAAAAAACTCCTAATTCATAAAATGAAATTAAAATACTAGTAGTAAAAAAAAAACTAATATACTTGTAATCAAAAAAAATTAAAATAATTAATATAAATTAAAAAAAAAATTGCTATTAGTAATCCACAAAGTGAAAATGAACAAGAAAACTGAGGAATTCGTAATCTAAAAACTAAAATAGTTGCAAATAACGAAAATAGTTACTTGTAATCCAAAAAACGATACCATCTGACTGCTTGAATAAAAATTATGTTTCACTAATGTGGTAACACTGTCTAACTGCAATTTCTAGAAAGAGGAGATGGAGTTGAGGGCTGCGATGAGATCTCGGCCTTCTACAAGGCCTAAAAGACGTGCTGGAGCCACCAGCGGAGGCCGAGCCACTACCCGCCACGACGACTCCGAAGACGAGGGCGGAGTCTCCCTCGCTGCCATCAAGAACAAATATAAGGCAGGACAAAAAGGTCAGTGCTACACACACCGGCTGTTTAACATCAGAGAGAGAGACTTGGTGCAAGTACTCACTTTGGTGGCATAGATCTCGGGGTCGATCCACGATAGGGCGAATTTAGGGGATTGCATTATCTAATTTATCCGAGCCATAAGAGGTATATCACCTCTTACCAAGTTATTGCGCTACCATCTTAGATTATATCATCACTTACCATCAGGTGTGATCACAGTCACTAGTCACAAGGTCTATGCCAGCAATAAAAAATGCTGCTAGAGATGCTAATAAGAAAACAAATGATTTATCTGTCAACCTTGTAAGATCATTAATTGACATTTCTCATAACTGTGTAGATTGGGGGGTATTTCCTGACTTAAATAAGTACAGTAAAATTATGCCAATGTTTAAGTCGGGCAGTTCTTCAGACCCCTCTAACTATAGACCAATATCGGTTCTTCCGACTTTCAGTAAAGTATTCGAGAAAATGATATTGAGCCAATTGCTACATTTTCGAAAATATAATCTATTACACAGTAAGCAATTTGAATTTACTCGGAGTTCGTTAAAAACCGATGCTGGTGTACAGTTTCTACATAATATTCACGAGGCCTGGGAGGAATCATGAGCCGCGCTTGGTGTTTTCTGATTTGTCTAAGGCCTTCGATCGTATCCAGTATGAAACTGATAGGGAATCTACGTCACTATGGTATCACAAACACAGCATTAAACCTGATGAGTTATTACTTAACCAATAGCAGACAAAAGGTATGTGTTAAAGGAAAGCTTTCAGAAGGGTCTGTAACGGAACTAGGTGTTCCACAGGGTTCCATATTAGGACCACTTCTGTTCCTCGTTTACATTAATGACCTTCCTTTTTTTTTCAAGGACGGTCATGAGATAGTTTTGTTTGCTGATGACACTTTTCTAATATTCAAAGTTGAACAACAACAAACAGATTTTGACGACGTAAATAACTCAAAAAAGTGGTACAATGGTTTGAAGCAAACAAATTATTACTGAATGGGAAAAAAACAAAATGTATTAAATTCTCATTACCAAACGTAAAGCAGCTGAAAACCATTGCTAAACTTAATAATGAGGAACTTGATCTGGTTGATAGTACCGTTTTTTTAGACATTATGTTAGATAGTAAACTACAGTGGGGGCCACATATAAGGTCTATCGAATAGAACGTTGAAATTGCCAGACTGGTCTATTTCAGTTATTTACACAGCATACATACATACATACATAGCATCACGCCTCATTCCCATAGGGGTAGGCAGAGACAACATCCTTCCACTTGCCACGATCCTTGCATATCTCCTTCGCTTCTTTCAATCTCATTAAACCTTTCATACAAGTTCGTCGGTTTAGAGTACTCTTGACCTGGCCGTTANAAAATAAGGGCTGCAACTAAAACTATAGATGCGCTTAAATACGCAAAAAAATTAAAATGGAAATGGGCTGGCCACGTGGCACGGATCCAAGATCATAGGTGGACGCTAGCTGTAACATCATGGAAGGGTCCAAAAGGAAAAAGAAGGGTTGGAAGACCCGTGACAAGATGGGAGGACGAACTAAAAGAAATTGCGGGGTCTAACTGGATGCAAGTCGCCAAGGACAGGAACAAATGGTTGTCTTTGGAGGAGGCCTTCACCCAATAAAATGGGGTTCTTGCCAAACTAATGTTAAATTAGATTATTTATTTTTTAATTGTTAATGTAAAGCAAGAAATAAAAGGCTTTTTTATTTATTTATTTATTCGAGAAAATTATATTGAACCAATTGCTACAACATTTCCAAAAATATAACCTATTACACAGCAAACAATTTGAATTTACTCTGAGCTCGTTAAAAACCGGTGCTGGTGTACAGTTTCTACATAATATTCACGAGGCCTGGGAGGAATCATGAGACGCGCTTGGTGTTTTCTGATTAGTCTAAGGCCTTCGATCGTGTTCAGTATGAAAATCTGATCGGGAAACTACGTCACTATGGTATCACAAACACAACATTAAACCTGATGAGTTATTACTTAACCAATAGCAGACAAAAGGTATGTGTTAATGGAAAGCTTTCAGAAGGGTCTGTAACGAAACTAGGTGTCCCACAGGGTTCCATATTAGGACCACTTCTGTTCCTCGTTTACATTAATGACCTTCCTTTTTTTAAGGACGGTCATGAGATTGTTCTGTTTGCTGATGACACTTTTCTAATATTCAAAGTTGAACGACAACAAACAGATTTTGACGACGTAAATAACTCAATAAAGTGGTACAATGATTTGAAGCAAACAAATTAGTACTGAATGGGAAAAAAACAAAATGTATTAAATTCTCATTACCAAACGTAAAGCAGGTGAAAACCATTGCTAAACTTAATAATGAGGAACTTGATCTGGTTGATAGTACTGTTTTTTTAGGCATTACGTTAGATAGTAAACTACAGTGGGGGCCCATATAAGAGGTCTATCGAATAGAACGTTGAAATTGCCAGACTGCTCTATTTCAGTTATTTACACATCATGTCATTTGGTATTTTACTTTGGGGAAGTGCTGCAGATGTAGATGCAGTATTTGTGCTGCAGAAAAGAGCTGTTCGTTCTATATTTACAATAAGGCTCCAAGAGTGCAACTGAGAGAGAGATTAAGAGCACTTAAAGTTATGATTGTTAGAAATAAAAGTGAAATTGTAGTAGGCTACATAATATTGACGATTCATTGAATGGTAACCTTCAGACGACCTTCAAGAGATGACCTTCAGAAGACCTTTATTTAGTACTATAATAAGAAGACTATAAAAAAGCACGGCAGTGAATGAATTGCTGTATACTAAATAAATTAATACTCTATTGTAATGATGATTGTATAAAAAAGGATAGACTAGTGAGTTTGTTGTGTGCTCTTCTCAGAAGATGGCAAGAAGGAGCCCTCTTAACTTTAGATTGTAAGTTGTTGTTTGATTTCATCATCAGTCGCATATTATTAGTGTACTTGTCTAAAAATCTTATATATGTACACGAGGAATGCGGCTGGCAAACGTTAGCTATTCAACGAGTAAGCGTTATATAGGCGTGTCTTTGTTTGTATTATACTACCTTATTATTATTCACAACTATGAACTAGGTTTAATAAATTCAAATTCAAAAATTCTTTATTCAAGTATTCTTCTACATCGTGAAATATGAAATGAAAATATAGGAACTGTTCTGAGAAATTCATTTGCATGTCACAAAAATTGAACTTTTTTTTCTCCTCTTCAGCAAGTGCCGGTGCTGCCATCTACTCATCAGAATCCGAGGGTTCGGATGTGGAGACGCGTCGCGCCAGACGCCTGGATCGGGCGAAGGCACTCAAGGACTCTGACGATGAAGGCAGTGATGCTGGTGAAGAGGAAACGCCGCAAAAAAGCCAGAGCGACACTGGTTCAGGTAGTGGCAGTGAATAAACTGACTGAATGACTGAAAAACACAGCCTCGCTGGCGCAATGAATGTGGGCTCGAAGGACTCGCTATATACACTAAACGGAACCATCTTCAACCACGAGTGAGGTGTCCTGGATGAATCCGACTAACCGATCCATGGAGGCTAAAACCCAGCCAATCCTTCTTCAACCGTGAGTGATACATCAGTGGATTAGCTTGCTCATTCCTCCCAGATGTCCCGGATAAATCCGACTAAGGATTCACGGAGGTTAAAACCCAACGGAACCCTCTTCAACCATGAGTGAGACACCAGAGGGGATGCTTACTGATTCCTCCCTGGCGTCCCGGTTGAATCCGACTAAGGATCTGCGGAAGCTAAAACCCACCGAGACCCTCTTCAACTGTGAGTGATACATCAGTGGATTAGCTTGCGCATTCCTCCCAGATGTCCCGGATGAATCCGACTAAGGATTCTCGGAGGCAAAAACCCAGCGAGACTCTTCAACCGTGAGTGATACACCAGTGGATTAGCTTGCGTATTTCTACCAGATGCTATAGATGAATCCGACTAAGGATTCACGGGGGCTAAAACCCAGCGATTCCTTCTGCAATCATCAGTGAGACACCAGAGTTTGCAGAGGAGCAGTTTGCGCATTCCGTTACCCCGAATGAATCCGACTAAGTATTTACGCGGATGCGCAAACAAGCACCGCCTAGTCACCTGCCTCCTCCTTCCTGCAGGCAGCATGAGAAGGGGTCACTGTGAGAAGGGGTCCCCAGTTCTATTTAGGAAATTACATTTTTTCATTTTTAATTTGCCTGAGTTCGCACCGGTGGGAGGCTTCGGCCGTGGCTACAAGCAAAAGAATTGCATTCTTCATGATGTTGTGTAGAAACCATAAGTTAATTACCTCTTAGGTTAGACAGTAATAATCACATTACAGAATCGATTTTCAAAACTATTCGCCCAATTGTCATGTTCCTCTTGTGACGTATACACTCACTACGAACGTGTTTCCACGTATGCCCATGCGATCGAGAACTATGCGGGTGAAACCGCGGTAAACAGCTATAAAGACTATTTTTAATTTTAGTTTCTTATTATTAATATGTCTAGGTTGATAAGACATGTATATATAGTTAGATAAATAAATTATAAGATAATAATGTGTTTCATTCAACTACCTTTACGTATAAAGAGTTAAGTGTAAGAAGAAGCACAAAAGTAAAACAAATGCCGTAGAGTGTTGAGGAGTATGAGTGGATTAAAACTGAGTAAGAAATAGTGTGATAAGAGAACAATGTGGTATAAAAGAAGATGTAGTGACTAAAATTGAGAAAGGTATGCTTAGATGGTTTGAGCTCGTAGAGAGAATGAATGAAAGGAGACTGACAAAAAGGATTTATGAGTCAAGAGTGAATGGGAAAGTTGAAAGGAGAAGACCAGGACATTTTAAATAAGGG
>JACTOM010000917.1:671433-711049 GCA_015832385.1 Elymnias hypermnestra
GCGTGCGGTCCTTGACCCGAGCGTCAGCTGAGTGTGTTTAATTGTTGTTTTAAATAGTAGTGTAATTTATTTTCTATGAAACTTTAGTTTCATTCACGCACACAGGCAGTGGTCGCGTGCGGTCCTTGACCCGAGCGTCACCTGAGTGTGCTTAATTGTTGTTTTTAATAGGAGTGTAATTTATTTTCTATGGAACTTTAGTTTCATTCACGCACACAGGCAGTGGTCGCGTGCGGTCCTTGACCCGAGCGTCAGCTGAGTGTGTTTAATTGTTGTTTTAAATAGTAGAGTAATTTATTTTCTATGTAACTTTAGTTTCATTCACGCACACATGCAGTGGCCGCGTGTGGTCCTTGACCCGAGCGTTAGGTGAGTGTGTTTAATTGTTGTTCTTTTATTAGTAAAGTAATGTATTTTTTATGAACCCGCACACAGACAGTGGTCGCGTGCGGCCCTTGATCCGAGCGTCAGCTGAGTGAGTTTAATTGTTGTTTTTTCATAGTGAAGTAATGTATTTTTTTATGAAACTAGTTTCATTCACACACACAGGCAGTGGCCGCGTGCGGTCCTTGACCCGAGCGTCAGCTGAGTGTGTTTAATTGTTGTTTTAAATAGTAGTGTAATTTATTTTCTATGTAACTTTAGTTTCATTCACGCACACAGGCAGTGGTCGCGTGCGGTCCTTGACCCGAGCGTTAGGTGAGTGTGTTTAATTGTTGTTCTTTTATTAGTAAAGTAATGTATTTTTTATGAACCCGCACACAGACAGTGGTCGCGTGCGGCCCTTGATCCGAGCGTCAGCTGAGTGAGTTTAATTGTTGTTTTTTCATAGTGAAGTAATGTATTTTTTTATGAAACTAGTTTCATTCACACACACAGGCAGTGGCCGCGTGCGGTCCTTGACCCGAGCGTCAGCTGAGTGTGTTTAATTGTTGTTTTAAATAGTAGTGTAATTTATTTTCTATGAAACTTTCGTTTCATTCACGCACACAGGCAGTGGCCGCGTGCGGTCCTTGATCCGAGCGTTAGCTGAGTGTGTTTAATTGTTGTTTTTTTATAGTAAAGTAATGAATTTATGAAACTTTCGTTTCATTTACACTACTTACCAACAATTTCAATGCTAATAACTTGATATAACTCGTTCCACTCCCCATCATCTTTATAATAAGCACTCAAAACCCAATTTCCATGATCCTCTTCTTCCAATGGACCGATTGTAAACTCATTCCCTGTAATATCCACATTTTCTTCTAACAGACTATCATAAACACCGAAACAGTCTACTGTCATAAGTTTATTACGTATTACGGTTTTTATTCCTTCTTTATATCTCGTTTCGTATTCTATGGGAGATCGTGATCTTTTATATTCAGTTATTAATACACTATTGTTCAAATGCAAGTCAACGTTGTCGCCATTTGGTTTTGTTATATAAAACACTGTGTTTTTGTTGACAGTCGGTACTGAGAGCACAATGATGTCATCTAATCCAACGGATATAAATAAAGGAGTTAATTCCCTTTTGGTTTTACCTAAAAACGAATCATAATATAACAAACGTACGTAACGAATACATGTCATAGTATAACAGTGGTTTCTGCTGTTTGTACCCCTATATCTTTTGAAATACCCAACGGATTTTAATAATGTATATATCAATAGATAGAGTGATTCAAGAGGATGATTTATATATAATACATACATATTATAGAATAGAAAAATCGAAAGAATCAACGATTTGTAATGTGATATCGTAACGTTATTTTTGTGTGCTTAAATTGCAAACGTTGTCTAAACCTTACGAGATAAACAAAATCAATGTACTATGGAAATGTATATCATAAAATGATCGATACAAAAGTCTGTGATAGTGTATAGCTATCTCTAAAAGATAACCCACAGTAACCATTTTTATCTTTTCATATTACAAAAAAATATGTGTTATTTACCAGGTTGTTTTATAAAATACAATAGAATTTCTTATTCAATTGAATGCAATATTTACGTTGTATATTTCATGTAGATTAAAACTGTTTTTAACAGTATTTAATTTAAATGGATATCTTAGAAGATATCACCGATTTAAAAAGCGTTGTCACAGAGGCTGGCGGGGCATTAGTTTTGCTCCATAACAAACACTTTTAAGTATAGTCAGATGCAGTTGCGTGTGTTAACTAGTTTTTAAATGAAAATAAGTCATAACAATGCCTTCGTAGGTAATATTTTACGATGATACGGTGACGTGAAATAGAAATGAACATTGGCGTGAAATTGATTTTGTATTCATTGATAACTACAACGACACGCCGTCTGTTTTAAGGCTGTGAGAGCAAGAACGACCTATTTGTAAAATTTGCATGATGATTACAATAAATATTACGCTTACAAAGATTAACTATCAAATATTCCTCGCTAAGAAAACTTATACATCATTTTTGAAACGTCAAATTTGGTTACCATAAAACCGGGTTTAGTGAGTCAACCTTAAAAGATAGACATATACTATCTAGGACTTTTTTTTAGAACATTTAAAGGGGTACATTTCTGTCGTATATAACTTTTGCAAAACCTTAACTATTTATGCAGCGCAGAGCAATCTCCTAAAAGGAAAAAAAGCACCCCGATTTTGAAACATTTTTTATTGTTACATCGTTCATATTAGTCTTAGCCTGATGTTATAAGGCTATAGCCTTCCCCAATAAATGAGCTATCTAACAATAAAAGTATTTCTCAAATCGGACCAGTACTTCCCGAGATAATCGCGTTAAAGCAAACAAAATCTTCAGCTTTATATCAACGACTTTAAACTTTAAATTTACGAGGAAAGCTTCGTGCCCTTTTCAAAAAAACAATCTACAATTATGTAGTTTATTATATATAATGGTATTTTTTTATTTATTATTTTATTAACACCACAAAACGTTTTTACGTCAAATAAATAAAAACATCAAGTCACCTCGTTATCACCCACCTATAATGGCTGATGCGTCTACCCTCTCTTTCCCACACACTGATTGCAACGTATACAAGAAAAGGACAACAAATTTAACACGCGGCCTCATATCTACAACGTTACACGTGAACTAATATAAAAAAGACACCACAATATTTACTATACAAATGATATAAAGGCATTTGGAGTTGTTAAAGGACACTTTTAACATAAAAATTTAACAGTTATCTATGTCAAAATAATTTACATTGCTATCGAAATGTTTTATTTAATTCTGAAGGGGCTTTAAAAAAACGTAGCTTCAAGTTTCCAATTAAAATGTATAACTATACATATAAGTATATCACTGATTTATTAGATTGCCCACTGCTGGGCACAGGCCTCTTCACTCATAGTAAGTAAAAGTAAGTAGCAGCCCATTAACATCCCACTGTTGGGCACAGGCCTCCTCACTCCAAGAAGCGAGGGTTTTTAGAGCATAGACCCACCACGCTGCTCCACTGCGGATTGGCAGGCATAGTACACAAGTGCACTCTCTATTCCTTCACTCTCATAGTCCGATGTGACGGGAATCCGACACGACCGGAGAGAGATCAGGCGCAGGACCGACGGCTTAACGTGCTCTCCGAGGCACGGGGGTGGATCACACCGCCAACTTCCCAACTTCGGGCAAATATTGAGAAAATCTTAATAGAAAACTCAATATTGGTTTTTGAATTTGCCCGACCCGGGACTCGAACCCAGGACCTCATGTCTGTAGTCGAACATGCTAACCACTAGACCAATGAGGCAGTTCATACGATGTCTTTTTTCCATTATTAAGAAGATCAGTGACACAATTCAAATAAAATCTTGTGTGCAATTCCCCCCAGAAGTGAAACCTTCAAAAATTTTAACTGGTTACTTAGACTATATCATCACTTGCCATTAAGTGAGATTATAGTCACAATCCCATTTCAATCTTATCAATTTATGTCTCTGTCTCTTTCCACTGTCGCTTTTTCGTTTCATCTTCGACTTGAAAATGTTTTTTGACGTATAATCTATAGGTATATATAAAAATAAATTGATGTTCGTAAATCTCGCTAAAACTCGAGAACGACTGGACTGATTTGGCTGATTTTGGTTTTGGATTATTCCTGGAAGTCCAGGAAAGGTTTAAAAGATTGAATATATATGAAAAAAATACTTGGAATATACTAAAACAACGCTTCCCTTTAGAAATTATATTCCTGTCAAAATATTTGATGTTCGTCCCTTCGTTCAGAAACCAATTAAAATTAAAAGTGAAGCTTTTGAAGTGAAAATTCACGAAGATTTGCAGCGTTTTTTATTCTAATTCGTTTGAAGGTTAGGTAGTTTTAATATTTACAAATAAAATGTGACATTGTCCATAAACAAAGCTTAATAAACAAATTCAAATGTTGACAAAAAACATGTGACATTTTACACGTGACGTATTAATTTTTGACACTTTTAATATTTTAATGGCAATAAAATTCTTAACATATCTTCCCTTTTTCCCTCCCTCTAAGTCACGGAAATCTCGTCGTCGTCGTCGTCGCTTCAACCGATGGACGTCCACTGCTGGACATAGGTCTCACGTAATGACGTCCACAAGGCCCGATCTTGAGCCGCCTGGCTCCAGTGGCTACTGGCTACCCTCTTTATATCATCGGTCCACCTTGTGGGGGGTCGCTACTCCAGCACCTCCGGCCCCCAACATACATCGGTCCTTCGGACTATGTGCCCCGCCAATTATCACTTCAGATTCGCGATTCGTAGGATTATGCCTTGGTTCTACTGACTACGGATCTGTTCACTTCTGATTCGATCACGTAGAGAAACTCCGAGCATAGCCCTCTCCATCGCACGCTGAGTGACTCTGAGCTTCCGCATGAGGCCCATAGTCAGCGGCCACGTCTCAGAACCGTAGGTCATCACTGGCAACACGCCACAAAAAAAAAGGGGGAGGCCTGGCAATACTCATTAGATGAATGAGGCACTAGGGTTACAACTTTCGCATTCATCCTTGGTGGATCTAACACCTGCCATAAAGGTTGCTTCACTTCATGTTTGTGGCAAATTAAGTTGGTGTCTCAGAATGAAAAATAAGACAAGGAAAGTCAGTTCAGCACAGTTTAACCTGTATCTTGCTAGGCACTCGCAATTGCACTCCACTCTCTGATTTTGCGAAGCCAACACTTCTTTTACCAGCGACTTTGTCCATCATTATAGTTGAAGAAGCCCGTGCCGAGGATACTTTTCATTTCTGATTTGATCGCGTAGAGATACTCCGAGCATAGCCCTCTCCATCGCACGCTGAGTGACTCTGAGCTTCCGCATGAGGCCCATAGTCAGCGACCACGTCTCGGGTCGTAGGTCATCACTGGCAACACGGAAATCTAAAGCTTTAGATTTGTATAAATATAAACAAGACTTAACAATTACTTTGCTAAAGAAGTTTCACTTTTAATATGTGTATTTTTTACGCACGCACTTTTAATTATTTTTGACATTTGATCTTGACAACTAACAATTTCTGATCGCATACTCTTTGTTCCGGTTAAGTTTTGACCACATTTGTTACTAATGTTGATTCTGCAATTATCATCCCCTATTTTATTGATCCTGAGGCGTAACAAAATTTGTCGCATCAGCTAGTATGTTAACGAGTTGTACGAGAGATAAAGAGGCGCGATCGGTCTAAGCGTGTTCATCAATTTGTTATTCTGATGTTATCACGTAGAATTATCGACCGTAAAACGACTTTACACAAACAATTAATTTTCGTTTTGCTGGATTTGTTCCGACTTAAAGATTTAATTTCAATTTAGTGTACACTGGGAACGAGCATTCTAGAACGAATAAAACGAGAAGAATATCTGAAAAATTTGAGTGAGCGACTCAAGATTCATTCTTGCGAACGAAATGAGCTTGAAAGTTTATGGAATAAATTTAAAGATGGAGTGGTTGGTGCTGCTATTGATGTATGTGGAGTGTCTCAAAGGAGGAAAGGTAAAAAAGAGGAGAATTTTTGGATGTTCATAATGTTGAAGCAGCTATGTTGTGGAAAGAAGAAAGCTTGGCCCGATTGGTTGGCTACAAAGACTAAACAACGAATGATGAAGTAAGAAAGGCAAGAATGGAATACAAAAGGGTGAAAGTAATCGTGAAAGAAGCTGTAAAAAAGAAAAAGAAGAATGCAGAGATATGTACGACAGGAGACTTTCTGATGATTTTCAGCCAAACAAAAAGTTTTCCTGGAAATCAATACGAATTGCCCGAGGGAGATCTACTACCTCGGAGTTAATCTAAATCGGAAGTTTAATAAAAGGGGAAGAATGTATATTGAAGAGATGGAAGGATTATTTTGAAAATTCGTTTGAAAGAAATGAAGCAGAGGCAAATATGACCTCTGCGGAGAGCAATAAATATAAGGTAAATGATAGCGATATTAGTATGGATGAGATTATAAAAACGATAAAAGGTTTGAAATCAGGTTAAGCTGCTGGGTATGACAGAGTATCAGTGGAGACCTTTAAAGCTGGTGACGGTATTGTGGCAGCTCAGCTGTAATGCCTTTTCAATATATGCTGGGGAAAAGGTCAAGTTCCAAGAGATTGGAGCAAGGCCGTAATTGTCCCTCTATATAAAGGAAAAGGGTCACAGCAGGAGTGCAAAAATTACCGCGGTATCAGCCTTCTTAGTGTCGTCGGCAAATTGTATGCAAAGATATTAATTGAAAGGGTGATTAATGAAACTGATGGGAAAATATGGGACGTGCAAGCGGGATTTAGAAGAGGAATGGGATGTACGGATCAGGTCTTTTCTTTACGGTGCATAACTGAAAAATGTTTGGCTAAACACCAAAAAGTTTATTGCGCGTTCGTAGATTTAGAAAAGGCCTATGATCGAGTGGTGAGGAATGAGCTGTGGTCAACGTTATCTACGTATGGGGTGTGCGGTTGTCTCATCCAATCATTGAAATCTCTCTATGAGTGTTCTAGTACTTGTGTCAGAATAAACGGGGCGTACACGGAGTGGTTTCCTGTCGACAGAGGTGTTCGACAGGGATGTGTTGCGTCACCATAGCTGTTCAACCTATTCATGGATAAATGTTTCACAGATTTAAAAGAAATTATGTATGGGTTAAGAATGAATGAATTACTCGTCAAATGTTTACTCTACGCTGATGATCAAGTAAAACTTGCGTGATCCGCTAATGAGCTACAGGAGATGGTAAATATTATGAATGAAGCTTTGAAAGGAAAAGGAATGCTTTTTGAAAGAGATGAATCTATGATGAATGGCAATATTTTCATAGATGGCGAACAAGTGGAAGAGGTGAAAGAATTTGTATACTTGGGATCTAAATTTACAAAAGATGGAACATGTGAAAGTGATATTGAAAGGAGAGTGAATGCAGGGAATGTGTTAAATGGTACTCTGCATTTTCTGCCTTCATGAATAGCCATATGGTGTCTCAAAAGTCCAGACGGGCTGTGCATGCAGGAGTGTTGGTGCCAACACTTACGTATGGTAGAAGAAGCATAAAAGTAAAATGAATAGTGGGTTGAAACTGAGTGACAAAATAAAAAATACTGTGATAAGAGATAGTTGTGGAATAAAAGAAGAAGTAGTGACTAAAATTGAGATAGGTATTTATGAGTCATGAGTGAATGGGAAAGTTGGAAGGCGAACGTTCCTGGATCAAATTCAGGACATTTTAAATAACGGCCAGGTCAAGAGTACTCTAAACCGAGGAACTTGTATGAAAGGTTTAATGAGAATGAAAGAAGCGAAGGAGATATGCAAGGATCGTGGCAAGTGGAAGGACGTGGTCTCTGCTTATCCCGATGGGAATGAGGTGCGATGCTATGTATGAATATAATGTTATTCAATAAATATTATATATCGGCAAACCGAAGGATGTACTTTTAAAAGGTATTTGCTTTAGATTCCATTATCGGCCAATATACGATAAGCTGATATATCCTTAAAGAACAGATTGTGTACCTTATCAAATGTACTGTGTTTAGATTACTTTTTTTAATAGATACAAAACTGGTTAACAAGTATACGTTGCACCTAATGGTGAGTGAATTGAAACACAAATTTGTATAAAATTTTATTCCAAATCTCTTTAAGCATTCTTAAACAGTGGCAATGGCTTCAATCCATCGCGAGTAGGAGGAAACTCGTGTGTTAATGCTGGGGAAACGGCTGATGACACAGCCTTCGGTCCAGGAGTAAATCCCCACCACCACATTGTTGTGTAAAAGAGGCCCACCCGTATCACCCTGGAAATATACACATCCAATCAGCAATATGAATATACTAATAGCGAAACTAACTCTATTTGTCGCTTTCACACCAAAACCACTGAACAGATTCAAACGAAATTCGATACAGAGATAGACTAAACCTTGAAAAGTAACATAGGCTACTTTTTACATAACGTAGACGATCACTGTGTTCTACAAAAGCGTAAAACGACAACATACTGTAAGATCTCACTAAAATATACGCCATATTATATTCTCCTCTCGGATATAAACTAAACTTACTGAGAGATTTCCTTTAAAATTCGCCCTATGATTTGCCATTCATACATGTACGTTTCGCGACGTAAACTACCATTAATAACGGGATAACGGAATCAAGAACTACGCAGGGAACATCTATTAGTATATATTAAAGTCGCTTCTGTTTATTACCCTACATATTTTAAAATATCAAATGGATTTTGATGAAGTTTTCAGCAATAGATAGAAAGACTCAAGAGGAAGGTTTATTTGTATAATACATACATATTACACAACAGAAAAGACTAATAATTCGAAGGTTTTTAAAGTGATGTCGTAACAGTCATAATCACAGCTAAAGCTTACAAGATAGATCAAATTAATGTGCTACGGAATTTGTATATTTTATTGTCTGTTATTATAATGAACATTCAATCTTGTAATAAACATTATTTGAATAAAATAAATGGAGTTTTACCAAACATTGTCCTCGTATTCCAACGTCCAGCCAACCTGCACACATCATGTTATCTGTTACATTGAAATTGAGGGTCTGGTACCGTTCAGCGCACACCTGCTGGTCGTTCACCCAGATCTGGACGTGACGAAGCGTCGTAGACGATGGGTTTGTTTCCTGGAATAGTTATTATAACATACATATGTAGATAGAAGTATAGAAACGCTATTACATTCAAACATATATAGGAACTCGCTACAACAAATTTGGTTAGGATAAAAAACGTTATAATGAGTCAACCTTAAAAGATAGACATATGCTGTCGTAGACTTTTTTGTAAATATTTTAAATGAAAACAATTTTCTCATACATGAGTTTTGCGTAACTCTAACCGTTTACGCAACTGACGCAGCAGAAGCTCACAAATGAAAAAAAACCTGACTATGAAATATTCTTCTTTGTTCTACTAGTCCTGCTGTTCTCAGAGTGATGATATATAGCCTATAGCCTTCTTCGATAAATAGGCTATCTAACATTGAAAGAATTTTTTAAATCAGACCAGTATTTCCTGAGATTAGCATGATCAAACATGCATATTCTACTTTATAATTTGAAATTGCGTTTTAATATTCCCAATAACAATAACTATCAATCATTGAACTCCTCGAAAGAGATTTTGTAACAAACATAGATCATTTTACATGGTTATATGAAAGAAGGACACCAGTGCTACAGATGTTGCCAGCTAAAGCCAAGGCAGCTGTAACATAACATGATATAAAAGTACTTCACTTTAGAAAAACAGAAAGGTGCATGAACCAAAATCACTTACGGAGGTAGCACCCCAGCCAATAGCCCAGACTTGTTCATTAGTGTTCAGGCTATAAGCACCACCGGCTATATAAGCAGGCTGAACTGCTACATTGAAGGCAATGTCGACAACTGTTCTTAATACAGCAATATCATGCTCTCTAATAGCAGACACAAACTGAGGATGAGTAGTTATACGAGCGATGATATATAGAAGACCCTGGGTGTTGGAGAATGATGTACCCACTCTTGCCCTCCAGGATACAGCTGGGGTAATCCTAAAAGAATAGTAATAATGGTAAAATTAATATAACAACACATTTGTAACAATTTTATTAACATTGAATGAGTAGACTGAGTTATTGTATCTTTAAGTAATATAATAACACTCTTGTAACAATCTAATTAATATTGAATAAGTAGACAGAGTTATTGTATCTCTAAGTAATATAACAACACACTTTTAGCAATCTAATTAATATTGAATAAGTAGACAGAGTTATTGTATCTTTAAGTAATATAACAACACTCTTGTAACAATCTAATTAATATTGAAATAGTAGACAGAGTTATTGTATCTCTAAGTAATATAACAAAACTCTTGTAACAATCTAATTAATATTGAAATAGTAGACAGAGTTATTGTATCTCTAAATAATATAACAACACTCTTGTAACAATCTAATTAATATTGAAATAGTAGACAGATAATATTGTTGTATCTTGAAATTAATATACCAATACATTTGTTACACTGTATTTATTCTTGAAAGAGTAGATAATGTTATTTTATCTTAAAATTAAAATAACAAAACACTTGCAACGCTTTATTTAATCTTGAAACATGATGAATTTTAAACTAAGTCCAGCAGGAGGATATTTGTTTATATGCTCAGGGTGGTCAATTGCTTCTACGAGAACGTTATGCTCCAGAACGAGTCATCAGAGAGGGAAGCAGTAGAAGAGGCTAACTCAGTCCGAAGATTTCCCGTTGGGGTTTAATGGGAATTTTGCTGTGCTGTGAATCCCACGCTCCTGAGTGAAGGTTATAACTTTTATAATGCAGTTAAATGCCTTTACCAGCAAAAAAAGGGTCCCAGGGTTAAAATAAAAGCAGTCGAACTGCTGCTATGCCTTTTGTGTATTTCAATGATAGATAGCCATAAGAAATATCATCACAGTTAGAACAATAGTTTAAACTTACTGATTGTTTATAACAAAACATGAAGCAGCAGATAGAATAGCATTTTGAGTGAGGATGGTACCACCACACACTTGCTGGAAGGCAGTCGTTCCTATGTTATTTAGTAGAGACGTTGCAAACGGATACTGGGTTATATCTGCATCTTGACCTCCAGCTATTCTTGGTAGTGCTGTTTTGAATACACATATTTTAAAAGTTGATGGTATTCTGGGTCAATTTGGAAGTTGTATCTTCTAATTGGTCTAAAAGGACTAATTACTTATGCTGTTTGGGTGATATAATTACTGTCGAAGTCTTGGTCATGTCCAGACCAAGACTAATCAGAATATACATTTCCAAATTAACCAAAAAGCATCTATTCTGTTTTGGTGTTACATTTGGGTAATATAGTTGAGATCCACTCCAGTGGAGTGGAGTGGCGACCCCGCACCGGACGGCGCAGTGTACGGAGACCCCCCACAAGGTGGACCGACGACATAAAGAGGGTCGCCGGTAGCCGCTGGAGCCAGGCGGCGCAAGATCGGGCCTTGTGGCGGTCATTACGTAAGCCCTATGTCCAGCAGTGGACGTCCATCGGTTGAAGCGACGACGACGACGACGACGACGATAGTTGAGATCGGAGGGCACGTTAGGCCGTCGGTCCTGGGCCTGGTCCTCTCTCTTTCTCTCTCTCTCTCGTGTCGGATTGTACTTATGCGGTATAATATCTTCTGTCATAACCGAAATTTGGTCTGAATACAATTGTATTTTGGGTATCTAACAAATATTTGCATTCTGCTGCAATGATATAAGTAAATTACGTCTTTCCCAGTTGGGCTACCTTCTTAAACTGTAACATTTCTTACCCTCAAGTGAGATCGCAGTCATTCGCTACCTTGTCTGCAGAAAATAAAAATTAGTAATGTAAATTAGTAAAGCCAATCTTCTTTAAATGAAAATTGATTTCCCTTTAATTCCACGGATTCGAGAGTTACTTGGAAATAGTTATTGTTTTTATGGTTAATAATCTTTTCAATGGAAGATATAATAGTCAGAGGCTGGAGCTTTCCCTCGCCGTCGGAGGAGGCTTGGTGGCAGAAGTCGCATTTATGCACTTCATGCCTCACTCTATTGAGTGGTAGAACTTCATAGTCGGTACCATCCGGGTCACTAGAGTGGAATGCAGTTAGGGAACCTCTAGTGATCTCACTCATGGATGGGGAGGGATCCGCTGGGTTTTAGTGGGTATTCTGTTATCAGTGAGTCCCACACTCCCGATGGAATTAAGCTTTCATCGGGGTGCGTAAAGGCATTTCCCAGCGCAAAAAAAAAAAGGGTTGCACTGTAATTTCCTGCTGTATGCTTTAAAAACCTTCTTTCCTCTAAGTGAGGATGCTTGTCTCTAGTTGTGGGACGTTCTTGGGCTGTTACTTACCTTTTTACTGTCTTATACGCCATAAAATAAAAGTATTTTTATCTTTATCGAGGGTAGTTCCACATCTCGTGGTGCTATGTTAAATCAACTTCCAAATACACACCATTTATGTTTGATAAAACACTTGTAACTAGAAATACTGTTAACCACTTCATTGTAACTCTACGTGAGGTATATTAAATACTAAAAAAAGAACTGATTACACAACAATTTGATATCTGTTTAATTAGTTTTATCATATTATTTCGTTGTAATAGATGGCAGATGGCTATCGTATTTAAAATGCTATTGTATAACTGACCTGAAAAATATGTCCTTCATAATAAGGTAAGTCTAATAATGTCCCATTTTTGGGCACAGAGAGAGATGGTCTTGGCTAATTTGCATTCTATACGTACCACAGAATTTCTCCCAGGACGTGCACGTTTCCTTAGAAAGTGGTGACTTTTAACAAGAAACCAGAAATCTCTTTAACAATAAAAGAGAGAAATTGCCTTCTATAAGAGAGAGTCAAAGACCTTCAGATGTCTTTTTGTGGACATCGATAATGATATATCAACTTAGGAGTCGAGTTAGGACAAATTGTGAGCAGATTTAACTGTTATCAATGTGGATGGATGGACTACAGACATGAGGTCCTGGGTTCAAGTCCCGGGTCGGACCAATTCAAAAATGGATTTTGAGTTTTCTATTAAGATTTTCTCAATATTAGCCCGAAGTTGGGAAGTTGGCGGTGTGATCTACCCCCGTGCCTCGGAGAGCACGTTAAGCCGTCGGTCCTGCGCCTGGTCGTGTCGGATTTCCGATGAGAGTTGAAGGAATAGAGAGTACACTTGTGTACTATACCTGCCAATCCGCGGTGGTGGGCGTGGTGGGTCTATGCTCTAAAAACCCTCTCTCATATGAGTGAGGAGGCCTGTGCCCAGCAGTGGGACGTTAATGGGCTGCTACTTACTTACTTTACTTAATGTGGATGAGCTGACGTTAATCGTTGAAGAGCCAAAGACGACAATACGTGCAGAATTTAGTGATATATCAATGATAATGAAACTGAACACAGAGTTGATGAGAAAGTAGAGGAAGCAAAGAAAGGAACAAACTTTGAATACACTAGAGATGATGTAAAAGTTTTTTTGATTACGAAGACAATATCCGATAAAATTTACGAATTACAAAAGCGTATATAAAGCTAAAATGTATCTTCTTCGTCAGGGTCTTGACAGAGATTCGCCATCTTTCCCTGTTCATGAACTTACTAGTGTATTTAGTCAGTTCAGTGGGTGACGTCCTGCGAGGTCTGGTGCCTTCCACTTTCTCTTGAACGACGAGGCAGTTGTTACGGTGAGAAAAGTGTCCAAAGAAAGTTAGATTGCGAGATTTAATTTAAGAGAATATACCATGAAGCCGAGTTCTTGGACTAACAAAGACGTTAGATTCTATTTTATGCCATTCCACATCTGGCAGTCTCCAGCAGCATATAGATGTATGGGGACGATGAGTGTCCTCAAAAGTCTAGATATCGTGGCCGTTGTGATATTCCAGCTCCTCATTATTTTCTTCATCTTGTCCATCGCCGTTCTTGTATTAGCCATCCGTTATTTGACTTTACAATTCAATATATACGGATTTGCCAAGTGTATCGTCTATTTAACTTCTAGAAGGTGGAAAGTCGGATTAGAGAAACCTCTCTAAATAACGAGAAAGATGTGGCGGTCCCACAAATTCTCCTTTATCCAGGTTCAGCTATATATATAGCCTAGCGATTTCTATAGTTATATACGAGGTATTAGGAGATAGCTCCCGAAAACGAAGACAGATGATAGTACTAATGTCAGAAGTGAAACTTCCTCAGCAAACTAAGTTTTCAGTCTTGTTTACATTTATACAGATGTAAAACTTTGGATTTCCGAGGCTTAGAGGGAGGGCAAAAGGATGGTCGGTAATATAATTGTCTTTAAAATATTAAGAGTGCCGAAAATTAAAACAAATAATTTATTGAAATGAAAACAGCTGACGTGTCAGTCCGGGTCAACGACCTCTAGCCACCGTGGCCGCGGCCGCCGCTAGCTGCGAGCACGCGGGCATCTAGAGGTCATTAATATATGATTTTATTAAAAAGTTCTAATGTTGTTTTCACCAAGAGATACTTAAATTTTATTTATATATATAAGTCGGAGTCAACTATGAGTCACAGGCCGGCGGCGTTCTCGACAGTTCTCGAGTGACTGCCCGCCATAGCGGTCAACTATTGAGACAGTCGCGCGTTCCTAACTATTAAACATTAAGTGATTGTATATTAAAGGGTAAGGTAGAGGTAAGTAGCAGCCCATTAACGACCCACTGCTGGGCACAGGCCTCCTCATTCATATGAGAGAGGGTTTTTAGAGCATAGACCCACACACAAGTGTATTTTCTATTCCTTCACTCTCATACCCCCATGTGACGGGAATCCGACACGACTGGACAGAGATCAGGCACAGGACCGACGGCTTAACGTTGATCACACCGTCAACTTCCCAACTTCGGGCAAATATTGAGAAAATGGGGACGGCACCCGAACCCAAGACTTCATGTCTGTAGTTGAACATGCTAACATTAATAAAGTGTTTGATTTTACCAACATTACCCACCGACGCCCACAGTGTGGAATATGAATTATGGATGCCATTGATGACGATGTCGACGGGACCCTATGCTTTTTCTCCGACATATAGATATTTTACTTGGTCAACAATAAAACACAAATTGTAAAACAATTTTTATTATGAAATCCACGTAATAAAATTTAATAATGTGATAAAACTCATAACACCGATTATGAATTAGTACATTTGTATGGACTATATTAGAATAGGATACTTTGTAATAAAAAAAACAACCAGTACAACAAAAACAACAGAATTAAATACATTTCGCTAATAAAATACATATTTAGAGATTTAAAACCGAAGATAATATAAAGCTGAAGTGTTTGTTTGCTTGAACGCGCCTATCTCAGAAACTACTGGTTCGATTTCGAAAATTCTTGCAGTGTTAGATAGCCCATTTATCGATGAAGACTATAGCCTATCATCATCACGATAATACCAATAGGAGTGCAGCATCAATGAAGAATGTTTCAAAATCGGACTTTTTTCCTTTTTACAGCTTTCACAGCGTGGGTTGCCTAAACGGTTAAAGTTTCGCAAATACTATGTATCACAATATTATTCCCCTTTAAAAGATCTAAAAAGAAGTCCACAACATCATATGTCTATCTTTTAAGCTTAACTCATTATAACCTTTTTTATGAAATCAATTTACTCTAACTTGATTAAAAAGATAGGCGTATTATTAGTCCTCAAATCAAGGGTGCGAAGTAACTTTTGTTTTAATAACCAAGAGAAAACGTTAACCCACTCAGTCTTTTGTGGTTTCTTCTCAGAGGAAAACGCGAAATAATTAAAACTTTTTGTGATAACAAAAAAAAACAATCATGTAATTACGTTTATGAATTCTATCAAATATATACGGACTATATAAGGAATTTCTTCTTTAATTTAGACACTAAGTGATAAAAATATAGAGAAGTGAGATTAGCATTCACATTGAGTCTCTTTGAGTCATAATTTTGACGTCACTCTCTTTTTATTACACCCTGTATAGTTTCGGTTTTAAATCCTCAAATATCTATGTAATAATTAACATTAAGCAGCCACAGCGGTGTTGTTGTTTTCTTGGTTCACCTGTTCCTTGGCCACCTTCTTTGTGAAGCTGTTCCTGATGGAGCTGGCTCTGGAGTACGTCCACTCCCTGTTCTTCTTGGGCCCGAGGAATACAGCCAACATTATCATGAACATTCCGAAGAACATCAAAATCATCCATGTTCCTGGTAGACGAAACTCTGTAATAAGAAATTTTAGATAACTATTATATGGTAAGTAGCACAACATTAACTGTCCCACTGTTGGGCAGAGGCATCCCCACTTAGGTTTTAGAGTATAATACCCAAATGCACTCTCTATTCCATCACTTTCATAATCCATTATATGATTATATTTTCAAGTTTAATTATAACTTCCGTTTAAAGTCGATTTAACGACTGGGGGAGCTTTTTACAAGGCTTTTGGCTGTTCAATCTATTCCTGTATGGGTTAAGAATGAATGAATTACTCGACAAATGTTTACTCTACGCTGATGATCAAGTAATACTTGCGTCATCCGCTAACGAGCTTCAGGAGATGCTAAATATTATGAATGAAGCTTTGAAAGGGAAAGGAATGAAAGTGAATGTAAACAAAACGAAAGTTATGCTTTTTGAACGAGATGAATCTATGATGAATGGCAATATTTTGATAGATGGGGAACAAGTGGAAGAGGTGAAAGAATTTGTATACTTGGGATCTAAATTTACAAAAGATGGAACATGTGAAAGTGATATTGAAAGGAGAGTGAATGCAGGGAATATGGTAAATGGTGCTCTGCACGCCTTTATGAATAGCCAGATGGTGTCTCAAAAGGCCAGACTGGCAGTGCATGCAGGAGTGTTGGTGCCAACACTTATGTATGGTAGTGAAAGTTGGGTATGGCAGAAGAAGCACAAAAGTAAAATAAATGCGGTAAAGTTGAGAGCATTGAGAAGTATGAGTGGATAAATCTGAGTGACAAAGTAGGAAAAAGTGTGATAAGATATGACTAAAATTGAGAAAGGTATGCTTTAGGTTTAGGCACGTAAAGAGAATGAATGAAAGGAGACTGACAAAAAGGATTTATGAGTCAAGAGTGAATGCGAAAGTTGGAAAGAGAAGACTAAGGCATTTGAAATAAAGGCCAGGTCAAGAGTACTCTAAACCGAACTTATGAATGGTGCTCTGTACGCCTTTATGAATAGCCAGATGGTGTCTCAAAGGGCTAGATTGGCTGTGCATGCAGGAGTGTTGGTGGCAACACTTATGCGTGGTAGTGAAAGTTGGGTATGACAGAAGAAAGTGACAAAGTAAGAAATAGTGCTATAAAAGAAGATGTAGTGACTAAAATTGAGAAAGGTATGCTTAGATGGTTTGGGCACGTAGAGAATGAATGAAAGCAGACTGACAAAAAGGATTTATGAGTCAAGAGCGAAGGGGAACGTTCCTGGACCAAATCCAGGAAACTTTAAATAAGGGCCAGGTCAAGAGTAAACCGACGAACTTGTATCAAAGGTTTAATGAGAATGAAGAAGCGAAGGAGATATGCAAGGAGAATTATGGTAGCGTAAGAAAGCGAGTTTTATTGTACTTGTGGCACAAGAGTGGGATCTTGAAGAATCGGTAAATAGTGTTACATTATATTATCATTACAAAGAGGCTTTATAAGAAAAGTCATGAGGATTCTTCCATATCTTGCCCTGAGAAGAAACTACAATAAAGGGCTGTGGTTGTTGAACAGCTGGTGGATCTATATTTTAAAACCCTCTCTCCTATGAGTGAAGAAGCCTGTGCCCAACAGTGGGACTCCAATTCCTACTTATGAAATGAAATGAATTTTATACTTATACTGTCATCATTTAGAAATTTTATATCCTTATATATTATAAAATCTGCGATTTATTAAAAACTACTAAACAGATTTTCATGTAGTGTTTATCAATAGATAGATAGATTCTTAAGGAAGGTTTAGGTATATAATTTGTTAAGGTTTTGTGTAAGTTACATGAAATATAACGATAATTATTGGAAAGCTCGCAAAAACCAAGCCATTTGGGAGCTTTTATTGAAAACGCTAAAACAATGTACGGTCAGATATTCGTCCTTTATCGAGCTACAATAAAGTCTGCAGTTGTATATATCTATCGTTTAAGGATAACTCGTTATAAACATTTTATCTTGAAAAAAAAAACTATCCTCTTTTACCCACTTTTTATATTAGATGATCTCATAAATTCAATTTATATAAAGAAATATTTGAGGAAACTCACGGACAGTTCCACCTCCGCTCCCTGGAGAATCTGGCACGTCAAGGGCATGCTCTGAAGTCCTAGAAATTTCGACGTCTTGTCCCCTAATCCTAGCTACGATGGTCCAAGGATGTAACTCCAAGATCGAGGGGTCTGAGATGGTGATTCCACATCTACCCTGGGAGAGATTTGTTCTGTTGAAATAGTTCCTTGGCATATTTCTATCTGTGAATCCTGGTGGAAATAACAAGACGTTATAATCTATATATATAAAACATGAGAGTTTTATTAAAGTAGGTGTCTTGGGGAAATGCTTGTGGTAGACAGTCACCTGATGGTAAGTGATGCTGCAGTCTAAAATGGTAGCCTAGCGTAGTGTCAGAACAGAGTTTTTTTGCTTGGCAACACCACTTTGCTGGTTATGTGGAAACTATCAAAACGGAACGGAAACGGCCGAAGCCTCCAGTTAAAAGCCAGGAAGATTAGAAAATTCAAACGACTTTAATTTTGTCTTGTGAACAAACTACGTGTGTTAGGTCTCGTGCTTTTATGTAGAAGTTTCTAGCGCTTATGTAGACGTCTTGGGGAAAAGCTGCGTGTGTTAGACGTGCCGTGCGCTTATGTAGACGTATTGAGGACAAGCTGCGTGTGTTAGACGTTTCGTAAGTTTATGTAGACGTTTCAAGCGCATATGCAGACGTCTTGGGGACAAGCTGCGTATGTTAGACGTGCCGTGCGCTTATGTAGACGTATTGAGGACAAGCTGCGTGTGTTAGACGTTTCGTAAGTTTATGTAGACGTTTCAAGCGCATATGCAGACGTCTTGGGGACAAGCTGCGTATGTTAGACGTGCCGTGCGCTTATGTAGACGTATTGAGGACAAGCTGCGTGTGTTAGACGTTTCGTAAGTTTATGTAGACGTTTCAAGCGCATATGCAGACGTCTTGGGGACAAGCTGCGTATGTTAGACGTGCCGTGCGCTTATGTAGACGTATTGAGGACAAGCTGCGTGTGTTAGACGTTTCGTAAGTTTATGTAGACGTTTCAAGCGCATATGCAGACGTCTTGGGGACAAGCTGCGTATGTTAGACGTGCCGTGCGCTTATGTAGACGTATTGAGGACAAGCTGCGTGTGTTAGACGTTTCGTAAGTTTATGTAGACGTTTCAAGCGCATATGCAGACGTCTTGGGGACAAGCTGCGTATGTTAGACGTGCCGTGCGCTTATGTAGACGTATTGAGGACAAGCTGCGTGTGTTAGACGTTTCGTAAGTTTATGTAGACGTTTCAAGCGCATATGCAGACGTCTTGGGGACAAGCTGCGTATGTTAGACGTGCCGTGCGCTTATGTAGACGTATTGAGGACAAGCTGCGTGTGTTAGACGTTTCGTAAGTTTATGTAGACGTTTCAAGCGCATATGCAGACGTCTTGGGGACAAGCTGCGTATGTTAGACGTGCCGTGCGCTTATGTAGACGTATTGAGGACAAGCTGCGTGTGTTAGACGTTTCGTAAGTTTATGTAGACGTTTCAAGCGCATATGCAGACGTCTTGGGGACAAGCTGCGTATGTTAGACGTGCCGTGCGCTTATGTAGACGTATTGAGGACAAGCTGCGTGTGTTAGACGTTTCGTAAGTTTATGTAGACGTTTCAAGCGCATATGCAGACGTCTTGGGGACAAGCTGCGTATGTTAGACGTGCCGTGCGCTTATGTAGACGTATTGAGGACAAGCTGCGTGTGTTAGACGTTTCGTAAGTTTATGTAGACGTTTCAAGCGCATATGCAGACGTCTTGGGGACAAGCTGCGTATGTTAGACGTGCCGTGCGCTTATGTAGACGTATTGAGGACAAGCTGCGTGTGTTAGACGTTTCGTAAGTTTATGTAGACGTTTCAAGCGCATATGCAGACGTCTTGGGGACAAGCTGCGTATGTTAGACGTGCCGTGCGCTTATGTAGACGTATTGAGGACAAGCTGCGTGTGTTAGACGTTTCGTAAGTTTATGTAGACGTTTCAAGCGCATATGCAGACGTCTTGGGGACAAGCTGCGTATGTTAGACGTGCCGTGCGCTTATGTAGACGTATTGAGGACAAGCTGCGTGTGTTAGACGTTTCGTAAGTTTATGTAGACGTTTCAAGCGCATATGCAGACGTCTTGGGGACAAGCTGCGTATGTTAGACGTGCCGTGCGCTTATGTAGACGTATTGAGGACAAGCTGCGTGTGTTAGACGTTTCGTAAGTTTATGTAGACGTTTCAAGCGCATATGCAGACGTCTTGGGGACAAGCTGCGTATGTTAGACGTGCCGTGCGCTTATGTAGACGTATTGAGGACAAGCTGCGTGTGTTAGACGTTTCGTAAGTTTATGTAGACGTTTCAAGCGCATATGCAGACGTCTTGGGGACAAGCTGCGTATGTTAGACGTGCCGTGCGCTTATGTAGACGTATTGAGGACAAGCTGCGTGTGTTAGACGTTTCGTAAGTTTATGTAGACGTTTCAAGCGCATATGCAGACGTCTTGGGGACAAGCTGCGTATGTTAGACGTGCCGTGCGCTTATGTAGACGTATTGAGGACAAGCTGCGTGTGTTAGACGTTTCGTAAGTTTATGTAGACGTTTCAAGCGCATATGCAGACGTCTTGGGGACAAGCTGCGTATGTTAGACGTGCCGTGCGCTTATGTAGACGTATTGAGGACAAGCTGCGTGTGTTAGACGTNGTTCGACTACAGACATGAGGTCCTGGGTTCGAGTCCCGGGTCGGGCCAATTCAAAAATCGATATTGAGTTTTCTATTAAGATTTTCTCAATATTTGCCCGAAGTTGGGAAATTGGCGGTGTGATCCACCCCCGTGCCTCGGAGAGCACGTTAAGCCGTCGGTCCTGCGCCTGACCTCTCTCCGGTCGTGTCGGATTCCCATCACATCGGACTATGAGAGAGTGAAGGAATAGAGAGTACACTTGTGTACTATGCCTGCCAATCCGCAGTGGAGCAGCGTGGTGGATCTATGCTCTCATATGAGCGAGGAGGCCTGTGCCCAGCAGGGGGACGTTAATTGACTGCTTCTTACTTACATAATCATTTTGTCAAATTTAGTGACAAATTTTAATTTTATGAATGAGAGTCCAGGAATGGGAGAGTTGTGGTCATTCATCGGTCGTGATTAAGATCCCAGAAGGACCGTATTGTTTACTAATAACGCTCTTTTGTCCCACGACATCTAGCAATATATTCTAAGTGAGCGTCTACGTCATGAAAGGAATATGAATACCGAAATTCAATTCAATCTGGATAGTTTCGATAATTATATAATATGTAACGTGTAATTCAATTACTTACCGTAAATTGTGACGTCAATACGAGCACGTTGTTCTGGTTTCCTAGTATCCAGAAGACCAACATGGCAGCTCCATGCTCCGGAGTCAGCGACAGTCAAGCTTGGGAACCTGATGCCACATTCTCCAGCATCAAAGCCAGCTCCGACATACGTGGCGAAATCATGAGAGTCGGCTGTAAGTTAAGGTGACATAATAAATTTTTGGATATAATAAAAATATGATATTTTGAAAATCCCGCATGAGGATGCTCTTTTTCTTTTCCGTAGTACACGATTGTTTTTCGTTTTTGAGTTAGACGAAAGAGTTCCAGTGGAATTTAACCGGCAGAGAACGAGGCACTTTTGTCCTGCATACAGGGATCGACTTTTCATTCCATAGTGAAAAGAACTTATTATACTTTGAAGATTTTGAACTTTATCTGATCAACAACACCGAATAAGCTTTAAGTATACGAGTTCAACTGCCTCATTGGTCTAGTGGTTAGCATGTTGGGC
The DNA here is from genome assembly GCA_015832385.1 of Elymnias hypermnestra. Taxonomy (NCBI): domain Eukaryota; kingdom Metazoa; phylum Arthropoda; class Insecta; order Lepidoptera; family Nymphalidae; genus Elymnias; species Elymnias hypermnestra. The sequence continues at coordinate 693,544 of JACTOM010000917.1, forward strand.
CACAGACATGAGGTCCTGGGTTCCAGTCCCGGGTAAGTCCAATTCAAAAATCGATATTGAGTTTTCTCAATATTTGTCCGAAGTTGTGAAGTTGGCGGTGTGATCCAGCCCCTTGCCTCAGGGAGCACGTTAAGCCGTCGGTCCTAAGCCTGATCTCTCACCGGTCGTTTCGGATCCCGTCACATCAGACTAGAGAGAATGAAGGAATAGAGAGTGCACTTGTGTACTATGCCTGCCAATCCGCAGTGGAGCAGCGTGGCTGGTCTATGCTCTAAAAACCCTCTCTCATATGCGTGAGGAGGCCTGTGCCCAGCAGTGGAACGTTAATGGGCTGCTACTTACTTTACTTTACTTACTTATACGAGTTCAACGCTGTGAAAGAGATAAAAATGTTTAATGAGATGAATGTGTAAATAAATAAACACACTAATGATATAAGTTATTACATACATGGTCCAACGTTGAAGATTGTGCCATTCCTTGCACGGAAGTAGCAGTACTGAATAGGAGCCTGGATGGAGCAGGTCATCGTGACACTGTCTTCCACGATACCACTGACCCAGTCCCTATCAGCGGACAAAGTAGGCTCTGGAACATCAAAAACCAGGGGTTATAATACAACAATAGGAAGTGACAAATTCAGACAGGTTATACTCATCATGAATATTTTCTACATCCCTTTAATATTCTAATGACGGGCCTAACTAAATGGTAAGAGTAAAGAGTCCTTTAAAAATTTACAAAAATTACCTAAAATAATACCAGCAACCACTTCGGGATCCCTCATAGCAGAATGATACCGGACTTTTAGGAAACCATAGTAGGTTTCATCATCAGATTCCATGGCACAGCGCCATATTCCCAAATCACGGGTTATGGGGTCCGTGATTTGGAGACCGCAATCGTGGGCATGGACACCTGACGTGTAGCTAAAAGAAAATATCAAATTAATATTTCTGCAAAATACAAACAAGATTTATGTCTTTTTTAAATAACTACTGACCAAACAAAAGAAATTCAGGTCATTGAGCGAAATAATGAAAAATAAAGAGATGCCAATGTCAGAAAAGCAAAAAGTGTTCAACACTTGCATCTTGCCATATCTGACATTGCCCTAGCCAAGCAAGAATAAAACAATGAATATCTGTTAGAATGAAATAGAGAGAAGTGTATTGGGTGTAAGGCAAATAGATAAAATAAGTTTAAAAAGAATAAAAGCAAAACCAAATTCGGTAAAGTGGCAATAGATGGGACACATGATGAGAGAAAAGAAGGAAAAATGGACGAGAATAATAACTGAATGGTATACCAGAGAAAGCAAAAGAAGTAAAGCAAGACCAATAAAGCGATGGAAAGACGACCTGAAGAAAGTTGCAGGACCTAAATGGCTTATTAAAGGAAAGGATCAGTAGAGATGGAAAGCATCAGAGGAGGCTTTTATCGAAATAAAAGCTGTGAGGACGGAATAACCAAATACAGTTTAAGTTTATAAAAAAACAGCAATAAAATAAATAGATGATGATGCAGACTAAAAGCCTACTTCGTTAACTTGATAAAAAGTAATTTACCTGATCTTGTTCTCTATACAATATATTGCCAAAATACGCGAGAACTCTCATAATTAGGCTCCAGAAGCCAGAATTAAATAAAAACCTAATCGCATGAAGATAATTAAATTATCGTACTTCACTCCAGTTCCATGCCAGCTGTATCTGCTTTCACCAACTCCTTCAGCAGCAATCAGAACCCGTCCTGATGGATCCCGGAATTTGCAGGAATGTATGGGATGTGGGCTGGCGACGGCGCAAGATAAGGACACTGTAGGCTTTTTGGAGACTACCGATGTTGTGACAGTCGGCTTAGGCGCTACAAAAAAACCAGTGTGCTTTAGACAAGATATTTTTTGTTTACGCAATACTTTTATAGTATTATATTAATACAGCATAATCATGCAAGGTTTTAACAACATTACTATGTAATGCCGTTCTAAATGGCTTCACTTTATTGGTATTAATGCGCAATGCAATTAAAGATTGTTATAATGAATCTTTCAAATCAATATAATGTCATGTTGATGCCACAACGTCATTTTTGTACGTCTGTGAGAGATTGCTGTAGCAATAAGACTGCCTTTGAGTACTTCAGTGTCCAGACCAAAATTCTCTTATGCAATAACAAAGAAATAAATAAGGTAGAAATGAAATTGAGTGGCAGAGTAAGAAATAGTGTGATAAGAAAACGTTGTGGTATAAACGAAGATGCAGTGACTAAAATTGAGAAAGGTATGCTTAGATGGTTTGGACATGTGGAGAGAATGAATGAAAGGACACTGACAATGCGAAAGTTGGAAGGGGAAGACCAAGGCGAACGTTCCTGGACCTAATCCAGGATATTTTAAATAACGGCCAGGTCAAGAGTACTCTAAACCGACGAACTTGTATGAAAGGTTTAATGAGAATGAAAGAAGAGAAGGAGATATGCAAGGATCGTGGCAAGTGGAAGGATGTGGTCTCTACCTACCCCTGGGAATGAGGCATGATGGTATGTATGTATTAAAAAAAAATGGTATCGGCTGCTCGTTTGATGTAAAATTTCTAAATAAAATTAACTACACCAATGACATGGCACTTCTGATCTCATCATTTAGTGCTCTTGAGTCTTTAATAAGTATTTATGAGAAATATAGGGAAGTCAATGGACTCAGATACAATATTAAGAAGAGAGAAGTGCTCATACTCTAAGTGTAATATGATTAACCCAAGTTTGTACCTCTAATTGGAAATATAACCGTTGAATGGAGGTACGAAGTTTACATATATGGGTTACTGGGTAGCTGCAGCCTTATATGATAATATAAATATAGAGGGCTAGACTGGCAGTGCATGCTGGAGTGTTGGTGCCAACACTTATGTATGGTAGTGAAAGTTGGGTATGGCAGAAGAATCACAAAAGTAAAATAAATGCGGTAGAGATGAGAGCGTTGAGAAGTGTGAGTGGATTAAAACTGAGTGAGAGAGTAAGAAATAGTGTGATAAGAGAAGGTTGTGGTATAAAAGAAGAGGTAGTGACTAAAATTGAGAAAGGTATGCTTAGATGGTTTGGGCGTGTAGAGAGTATGAATGAAAGGAGACTGACAAAAAGGATTTATGAGTCAAGAGTGAATGCGAAAGTTGGAAGGGGAAGACCGAGGCGAACGTTCCTGGACCAAATCCAGGACATTTTAAATAACGGCCAGGTCAAGAGTACTCTAAACCGACGAACTTGTATGAAAGGTTTAATGAGATTGAAAGAAGCGAAGGAGATATGCAAGGATCGTGGCAAGTGGAAGGATGTTGTCTCTGCCTACCCCTATGGGAATGAGGCGTGATGCTATGTATGTATGTATGTAGATATAGAGTGGAAATGTAGGGCCTTGGGAGTGAGATGTAATATGTTACGTTTCAGATTTGCAAAGTGCTTTCCAAAGCATATTAAACATGCAGTCTGTAGATTACATTTCCAACACCTTAAATGTCTTGTAATAGTTTGATGATGTTGTTAGGACTGCCTTGTAATTGCAACACATCAGATTGGTTGATGCTCGGATTAATAGTTTCACACCATAACAAGAAGATATAATGTTCTTTCTTAATAAAATATCCCTAACCCTAAATTCGTCTGGAAGAAATCACTGCTTGGCGATAAGACTACCTTTTTCTACCCTTTACTGAAATTAATGTTGTGTTTATTTTTGCTGTTTCGTCTGTGGTGTACAGTAAAATGTATTCTATTGCTTCTCTACTCTTCCAGAGAGAGATTCTTCTAACAGCCTCCCTACCGAGATGATCCAACTGTGCGCCATTGGAACTTTATTCACGAGTCTTCCAGGGAAAATTTGTTTAAATAATATTATAAATAAAATGTACTCACCAGCTTCCTCTACGACAACGTGGAGTATCGATTCATGAGTAAGAACTTGACCAGGCAAGCCAATATTCATTACCCATACACCATTATGTTCGGATAAAACTCTATCTATATTAATTTTGCATCTACCAAAGCCGTCGTAGTAAGTAAAGCCTCCTGGGCCTTCTATACGACAATAGATCGCATTTTCAGGTCCCAGTGTTTCGTTTACTGGTCTATCTTTAATCCAGGTGAGATTTGATGAGCCTGTAACTGCAGCACCTACAATGAAAAATGCACTTGAAGTCATGCTTAACTGTAAATTTTATTTTCGCTTTAAAATTTATCCGTCTAGTAATCTATTTATACATAAACAAGTTGTTTAGAGAGGTGACACATTTGATTACCATAAAAAAGCGGTTATATCGAGTAAACTGTAAAAGATAGAGAAACGTTGTCTTGGACTTTATTTTAGGATTGGTTAAAAGGAACGTTTCCATCATACACTTTTCTTGCGTAACTTTAACCGTTTACGTAGCGCACGCAACGGAAACTCCCAAAAGAAGTCTTTTTTGCACGTTTTTATAACATTTTTTAATGATACCCTGCTCCTATTGCTCGATAAATGGGCTATCCAACATTAAAAGAATTTTTCAATTCGAACCTGTAGATTTTAAGATAAACGCTTGCAAACAAAGAAACATAGCGTTACCGGCTTAACATAACTGAACTGAATCATAACGAGCCATCACGTGAGATCAAAGTCAAAACACTAATCTATATGAAGTAAAAAAGATTAAAGACTAAACAAAGTTATATACAGATTGATAAGAGCTCAATTTAGAAGAAGATTATCTTATCTGTGAGAGTGTATAAAGTTAAATATCTTAGAGATGATGCTGACATATATTTTAAATAATAGTGGGCATATCCGGTTTTAGTTTTATTTCAACGAAATTACTTTAAGATGCCCTAATGGTGTCTCCTCTGACACACCTTGGCTTAGAACAGCGTTGATGTTGTAGCTGGATAAGTTAAATAACGCCGAAAATAATAACGCAACCTCAACCATCTAACTGCTTCTATATAAGTTACATTTCATAACATATCTTGAATTCTATGTTGAAAAGCAATTCATTACGTTATTCAATAATTATTTCTACACTAGTAACATACTGCAACGCAAATAACATGGCTTTGTTGGTAGGGTGGTAACTAGACACGTTAAAATATACAAATCTGTAATATAAAAATGAATCGCTAATTTTTTAATGTTCGATGAAGTCCATGGATGGTTTTTACGGCGAGAAAAGTCCGAATAATTGCAGGGGAAACCCCTAAAAACAGCCCTTTTCTGTTGAGTCAATTTGACCTTTATTCAATAAATTTCATATTAATTACAAGTACTCACTGTTGTCTAAGCAATGTAGGTGCGTTCTTAACGTCAAAGAGTCAATTTGCACTTTATTACCGCTGCACAAAGTTCCAAATCAATTGAATAGTCACAAAATATAAGAGCTATAAATATTTAGTACTGCTGTAATTTCATTTTAAAAATCATTCGTAAAACTGCCACATTACAAATCTTTTTGATAGAACGAAGTCTGACGGGTCTGCTAGTTTCTTATATTTTTTAACTGCAACTGAAACTTGGACCGCTATTAATGTGGCAAGTCTGTCTAAAGCTCTTGCAAAGTCCAAACTCTAAGCAAAGTAGTACTGCTTTATTTGAAACCGTTAATCTCAGAAAATATTGGAGAGATTTGAAACAATTCTTTTAGTGATGGATATCCCATTTATCGAAGATGCTAAAGCCTATATAAAATAACGTCACGATTAACAGGAGTGGAGCATCAACGAAAAATGTTTCGAAAACCGGGGAAACTGTTATGCATTTGAGAGCTTCCATTGGGTGCATTATGTGAACGGTAATAGTTATGTAAAAATTATGTATGAAGGAATTGTTCCTCTTTAAGATTTGTGTCAAAAAGCCCTTGATATTATTATATCTATCTTTTAAAGTCGCTTTAAGCTTTTTATTCTCTCAGACAAGGTTGAACGAATCAGCTAGTAGTATATGGAAATAGAAATAATATTACCATGAACAATAACTTGAACTGATGCTCGATATATAATTCTCTCTCCGTAAATAATTTCCCAATTTCCTGTATGAGTTGTCATAGCATTTCTTACTATATAACCGCACTTGTCTTCGTATCTCGTATCATTTTCATAATTCTCGAATGGCACTCTGTTTGGTCCTAAAATCTTGCAAGTGTCGGGATTGCTGATGGAATTCTTCAAACGAAGATAGAAATCATTGCCTTCGACTACTCTTACTTCACTTGCAGAAGCTTCAACTATTTCTGCAATGGGAACAAAAACATTTGCATCTATTTAGCTAAAACAATATAGGATTACACCAATTTATAAGGCAACAAGTGCTGGATCAATTTGAAAATATCATTAAATTGTTAAATCCAAATTCTAGATCATTCTGTATTTATAATAGCGAAGTATGACCACTTATAGCTTCATAAGGAAATATTTTAAGCACTATTCGCCCGATTGATTTCAAATTAGAAAAAGAATGGGATTTCCTTTACTACTTCTAGGATCGCGATATATATAAAGGAACCATGATCCCTCCCTGAGGCATCTCCAAAGCTTGACCAAAAATGACTCAAAATTTGTACAAAACTCATACATATTCCCGAAGTAGACTCGTTATTAAAAACGAGTTTCTAGATTCTTCCATTGAGAATTATGCAGGTAACAATGCGGAGAACACATAGTTTTTTTTATAAAAACAAACGCTTAATCTAACTATAATCACATTATCTTAGATATTATCATCTCGACGTGACTTGATACGCGTACATTTACGAAAGTATCACGGATTAATAGAATGCTTAAATCAAATAAAAAAATCTTTGTTGAAGTAGATTCAATAAACTCTTTTGACTCATCATTAGTGAGTCCATTGATAACGTATCCAACACCAATCTGGATGGTTGATTCTACTAAAAAGAAACCAGCAAGAAATGCAGTAGTTACTCTTTTAAACATAAGTTTGACAATTTGACATTGAACTAACATGTGCAATTCGAAACAAGGCAAACATTTCAATTGGAATGAACATCTGAAGATGATATTAAAGAACGCATTCAAAATCTAGTCACAAAAGTGCTTCAGTCCTGGTCTGTTAAGAAGCCAAAAGCAATTCAGCATCCATTCCATATCAGCGTTTTAGTTCAACTTTATTTACAAGCTTATTATCATCTTAGTACTCCTACAAATTATAATATGATTTTACAATTGCAATGATGGCTTCGTATTTATTCAGTTATAAATCTAGAAAGTCTTCTATATTATCGAATAAATTTACACTATTAGAATTTAAGTCCATTTTATCGTCATTTCTTGAAATTTAATTGGTAACATGGCTTTTGTTGACAAACGTAAAAAAAAACATGTAAATATACTACGTTTTCAAAATCTACTAACTTATAAAATAGTACTTACCCTCAACATCAATTGTGAAAGGTAATCTTCTTTCAATTCTATCAGAGTATCTTGTTCCTTCAGATATTAACATCCAATTTCCCACTTCTTCTTCTGTTGCTACTACTACTTTAACAGAGCAACCACCGTCTTGTCCGTCTGATACAATTACAACATTATCTAACAGTAATTCGTCAAAATTTAACTTTCTTCCAGTTGGTGTGATAATATGACAGCTATCTATTGAACCAAAGATCGGTGCAGGTATTGAAAATGTATAGTTTAGACCGATTTCAGCCAGTATATGTTGTTCAGTTAAATAGTCGACGTATTTTGCATCTGGTGAACCTAAAAAAAATAATAATTTTAGTAATTTTTTACTTTTTATTACAAAAGTGGAACTTAGCTTCTTATTCGCTATATGCTGAATAAGATTCTGCTACATCTTTTACGGCACATTTTAACAGCAGTTAGTCACATGAGTAAATAAATAAATCTACCTTCAACAGGACTGACAGTGACATTATATCGCTGTGTTCGATTAAATCCATCTGTTGCTTCTGATGTCAAAGTCCATACACCAACGTCATTCTCATCTACATCATTGACTAAAGCAAGGCATCTAATAAACTCTTCATCTGGTTGTATTTGGTATTTATCATCAGATTCATCTTTGGGTTTAAATTCAATTCTTAATCCATTTGGTGTTTCCAAGTAGCACTTAGCAACTTCATCAGTAAAAGTGATGACACCTACACGAAAGCTGTCTCCTGCATTTAACGGTGTGTTTGTTGGCAGTGATGTTGCAAAATCAAATTTGAGACCTGAAATTTGATTTAGGTATATTGATAATAGGTCCTTCTAATTTAATATAATTAGTTTTAAACTCCAGTTCTTCTTCTTTAACACAATCTTTTGTATGTAGAATGGAAACAATACAGTTGGAAACGACTTTAGTTTCTTTTATCATCTCAATCAAGTCTTTTATAAATACCCTTTTCTTTTCTTCTACAATAAGTGGCTTGGTATTGTTGTTGTTTAGAATTAAATTTGACTATCTGTATGAAATTTTAAGAGCTTATCACTCAATGCATATGAAAGTCTGTCTATTTTATTTAGACTTATTTTGGCAGGCCTTTCATTGGCAGGAGTAATTTGGTTACTTTTATGTTAGACTAAAAGACTAGCTAGTGTTGTATTTAAATGTATTTAACTGCACATGTTTATAGGTGGAATGCTATGTCATGGACATTAAAAATTCTTTCCAGTTCTTGATTATACTTTTATGAATGCACGTTTCGCAACAGTCGTCGATTATATGGATTGCTAAACGCGTTTAACTTTATCAGTTATAAGGTAATTACTTCGACAAATAGGTACAAAGTAAATCTATTATTTATCATATCTTCGCCTCTATGTAATGAAATCTTTGGATTACATTTTTGAGTTCAAAAAGTCGGATTAGTTTGTAATTCTGCACACTTTTAAAGGATCTATTACGATAAAATAATAAAAGAAAAACCAGACTAAGTCGTGTTAAATTTATGTATCCAATGGAATCTATGGACTCGATTTTTGAACACTTCTAAACGTCACATTATAAGAACCAATGACAATAAAACATAGTAAAAAAATGTGGCAATATTTTTGATCTTATATATGTGATGGAGTCTTTGGACTCGATTTATTAACACTTTAAAGCGGTGGTAGAATTTCAAATTTTGCACACTTGTCAAGGATAATCCAATAATAAAAAAACGGGTAATTTTTTAAATTCAAATTGAATCTTTAGACTCTGTCTTTGAATACTTCAAAGTGACAGTCTAATGTTAAATTTTGCACACTTTTAACGAGTGGCAATAGTTAGTTATGTAACGGAGGTTTTGAACTCAATTTTTGAACACATAAAAATGTCGGATTAATTTGAAATTTTGTACACTTATCAAGGAACAATGACAATATATTAAATAATAGGAAATGACTCATTTTTTTATAGTTACGGTAAATAGCAACGGGTAAATTATTGTTTGTCTGTCTGTAAGTTTTTTCCCCGATAAACTGTGAAAAAGCTGGACGATTTTGACGAAACTTACATTGCTAGATATTACATGTTTTAAGGCTTTCATTTTGGAATAAAGGCACGTGAAATTATTCTAGTAACACCATAGGGAACAGCTAGCAATCTATAAATTCCTAGCTTAATCTACATGCAATAAGAGACCTATTTAAATATCTATCATTTAAGTTTTTTATAACGTATTTACAACTTTATAAAAATACATTTCCATATAGTTTTATAATCTTTCTTATCTACATTGTAAAGTGGAATATATAATACGTAATTACATTTATATGGGATACGAGGATTTGGGTTTTTTTTATTGACGATGGTAAACGATACATGACTTTGAAGTCAAATATACAATATTAATCTAAACTTTATAATAAGCTTAAGAGAAAGATCGCTTTTTATAACAAAACGAGATATAGTTGAAGGAAAAATTGGCCAAACGTACAAACATTACTTCACTCACAAACACACACGTACACAGATTTACTTACTTATACACACAAACGAACACACATTCAATCACTCACAAGGACATACGCACAGATATTCACTCAGCTAAACACACTTAAACACATTCACTCATCTGCTCACCTTCACACATTCATTCGTGCATAAAACTACACTATATTCACTCACTTCGAAACACTTTCGTACACACATTCACTCACTCACAAGCTTACAGGTCTTCTCAATCGTATTCTTCAAGTTTGAAGTTGGTGTCCGTATTTTGGTGCCTACGTCAGATTTTCCATCAGTGCTTTCCACACTGTTCGGTCCTCGGCTTTCCTTATGGCCGCAGCAAATGGAAGACCTGTAAATGCCTTTACTTGGTCGGACTAGTGGCTAGGTGATCGGCCTCCTGGTCTTTTACCCTCTACCTTACCAGTAACTATTACTTTGTCTAAGTTATTGGGCTAGCGTCGGGCAATGTGACCAATATGGAGCTGCTCCAAGATAGACTTATTCGTCCTCTTCGCGGTCCATGGTATACGCAACATTCTTTCTACAGCTTACAGGTACACACATTAATTTAATCACAAACACAAACGTACGCACATTCACTCACTCACAAACATACATATACACACATTCACTTACACAAAGACGCTTTGACAGATTCACTCACTGACGTACACACATTCACTTACATATACACACACTAACACAGATATTCACTGACTCACACATACACTCATATTTTTTCGTTTTTTTGTTTTGGTGACAGTCAAGCGCCCGATAGTAATTTCATCTGATTACAAATGATGATACAGTCTAACATGGAAACGCGATAACCTAAATTGTAATCTCTTTTGGTTTTTTTTTAATAAAGAGCTTTTGCTGGTAACCATGAAGTCTGCCATCAGTCTAGATTCCAGAATATGCGATTTCCTATAATTATCTTGGCGGGAATCAATCCCAGTCAGGATGTTTGGTTAAGGAAGAATATAGTCTTCTCCCTCAGGGTTAAAGGCCCCAACTTTTTATATTTCTGCTGGAAATTGATCCCGGAACATACAGCATCGAACCGTTATTCCACTTTACAGTGTATCTAAAGTTTATGTTTTATTAAATCGCTTCGAATACGTATGCTAATGAGCTACTGGGAAACCGGTTGACGACAGTTTCCTTATACGTTCTACGTACAATGTTTTTAATAATAAAATTCTTAGTTTATCTATAAATACATATAGTTCTTATGTATGTGTGTATGTGACTGAACTCCTAAACGGCTGATGTTTATTTTATTTTCGCAACTAAAAGTACATTACATAATTAACGATTTTCACATTTACTTATTACAATGCAATTTATATACTGGCTGAAAAGCTGAGCATGTTTGTACGGGCCACAAATGTCATGAGAATATTGGTGTAGGGCCACAAATGTCATGAGGGCATTGGTGTGGACTAGAAAAGTTATGAGCGTATTTGTGTGGGCCACAAATGTCATGAGGACATTAGTATGGCCCACAAAAGTTTTGTGCATATTTTCACGGGCCACAAATGTTATGAGGACATTGGTGTAGGGCCACAAATGTTATGAGGACATTGGTGTAGGGCTATAAATGTCATGAGGACATTGGTGCAGGCTAGAAAAGTTATGAGCATATTTGTACGGGCCAAAAATGTCATGAGGGCATTGGTGTAGGGTCATAAATATCATCTAATAGACACTATATTTACGCCAGTGATTGCCGACCGACCGCTTTAGATTAATCATCTCCTAAAAAAAACGGATTTACCCATATTTCCTCCGGATCGGGAGATACGCGGATAATACAATTAATATTATACAGTAATTCTTATCAAATCTAGCTTCCAATTAATAATTTCTGATAATAATTAAATATTTCAGTAGGATTAACAAGTGTTTGACATTTTGATATGTAAGTTATCTATTAAAAAACACTTTGTTAATGTAGATAACTAATGTCTTTTTATGACAAAATATGTAAATTGAAGACGCTTCCGTTGTTTGTTGGCTTAGATCTTTCAAACTGTTCAACGGATTTTGATGCAGTTTCCAGCAATAGACAGAGTGATTTAAGAGGAAAATTTAATTGTATAATACCCACATATTATAGTACAAAAAAGCCAAAAAATTGAAAGCTTTGTAATGTGATATAACGAACATATTTTTGTGCACTTAAATCAAAAAATACTGGCTAAATCTTACGGGATAGATCAAATTTATGTACCACGCATTTGTATATCTTAAGACGATCTATGAAAAAGTCAGCAACACTATATATTTATCTCCAAAGGATAACTCACAGTAACCACTTTTATATTTTACATAATACAAAAAATGTCAGTTATTTACCAAGCTATTTTATATTATATTAGTATTATTCTTTTTCCAATTAAATACATTATTTACCTCGTATATTTCATGTAGATCAAAACTGTCTTTAACAGCATTTTATTAAAATGGATAACTTAGCAGATATCAGAGTATTAAAAAAGCGTGGAATTTTGCATTTGCGGTAACTAAGTGTTTATCTCAGCGTGGATATTTATCTTATTGTAAATCAAAAATGGATATCTATCTTTTATATTTGGTATGTTTATATAATTTATTGGAGAGTATACTATGTATTTTAATATATTTTAAAGAAATATTTAAATTAATTATCTATATACGAATGTCTGAATAATTTATTGTACCATGAGATATTTAAACGTTATATTTTCTTGTGACTTTGTGTACTTACACGTGTAACTTAGATTATAAGGTGGGTCATTGAAAAAGGCACATAAAATAAAAAAGAATGAAACTAGATATACGAAACATAATTGGCTATGAGAGAACTTGAGAAAGAAAATGTTTGCTCGCACATTTTTCCTCACTTGCCTCTATAATGATATAACTTAACTCTCTCTCTTTCTATTTTTACTAACTTATATCTCCCTTTCAACTTACATTCACCTCGCTTGATCACAGTTTTCGTAATGCTCTCGTCACGCATCAGGTTACTCCCCAAGTCAAGTGAGCGTAAAGAAGAAAAGAGTTTACATTTGTATATGTCGGAGAATAAGAGAGAAGGAGAGCATAAAGCATAGGGGCGTAGGGTTTTCTGCCGACATCGTCATTAATGGCATCCATAATTTCCATACTGTGGGCGTTTGTTGGGTAATGTTAATGCAATCAAACACTTTACTAATTAACTCAGATTATAATGTTCAATCACTTAATGTTCCAGATATTAATTTACACAAACTCATTAATAACAATAGCTAGGAACGCGACAGTTTCAACAGTTGACCGCTCCAGCGAAGCGTCACCCGAGAACTGCCGAGAGACGCGCGACGGACTGCCACTATTGACTCTATCCCACGCCGATAGACAGGTGGCGTCAGCGTTCCACAGACTACCGTACTCCGACATATATATATGGGTTTCAAAACCAATATTTCATTTATTGAAGTAGGCTTAAGATTCAACAGTCCGTTAGTAACTTATTTACGATTTGAAAAGGTGATTCTACCGAGGAAGAACCGACAAAAAACTCAGTAGTTTCCCATTTAAAAGTTTACATTATGTCCTGATATATGCAACTTGAATAAAGTCCAAACACCTTTATCTTATAAGTTATCTTCAACATTCTTTGTGTATAATAATGTTCTTGACATATTTCCTACATTTGTGTAAAGGCACATCCTAAAGAGATTGTGTTATCTTGTTGAAATATGTATGTAGACCCTAGAAAAGGATTTCTAAATCATTTTGAATTTCATTTTTTATAATAATCTTTTAGCTTCATGAACATTTCGCTTTTTGTTATCCAAAATACAAACGTCATTATAAAATAGTACAAACATTAATTATACTGTGTTTATTACCAAAATAAATTATATATTCTTGTTAAAATGTATATATAGAGCGTGGAAAAGGATTTCTGAATCTTTCTGAAACTAAAATTGTTTTTTTTTTAATAATTTTTACTATCATATATTCCAAAATTATAATTTCGCTTTTTGTTATCCAAAATACAAACGTCATTGTAAAATAGTTCAATCATCACTAAACTGTATTTTTTACCAAAATAAAATGTGTTATCATGTTAAAATGCAAATGTAGAGGCTAGAAAAAAAATCTGAATCATTTTTAAACTAAAATTGTATTTCAAATTGATAATCCTGTAGCATTCGTTAAACAACGTCATTGTGGTTCAAATATTGCATTTATTGCCACAATAAATTAAACTATATTGTTAAAAGTATTTATGTAGAGCTTGGAAAATGATTTCTGAATCATTTTGAAAGTAAAATTGTTTTTAATGATGATCTTTAAACATAAAGTTCATTCCCCAAAATATTTTTGTTATCCAAAATACAAACAGTACAAACATTTAGAAACTGTATTTATTACCATAATTAATTGTTTACTTGTGATAAATACATATATAGAGCTTCGAAAAGGATTTCTGATCTTATTTTAACTAAAATTGTTCTTTTTTTAAAATAATCTTTACTATCATGTATATTCCAAAATTATAATTTCGGTTTTTGTTATCCAAAATACAAAGGTCATTGTAAAATAATACAAACACTATTAAAGCTGTATAATTACCAAAATTTATTGTGTTTTCTTATTAAAAACACATATTAAGCGCTTGGAAAAGAATTTCTAGATCTTTTTTAAATAATCTTTACTATCATGTATATTTCAAAATATAATTTCGCTTTTTGTTATCCAAAATACAAACAAATGTGAAATAAAATGTTTTATCTTGTGAAAAATGCATATGTAGAGCCTGGAAAGACATTTCTGAATCATTTTCAAACTGAAATTGTTTTATTAAAATGATAATCTTGTAGCGTCACATTCGTTAAACAATAAAGTAAAATCTATCAATGTTATTTCGCTTTTTGTTATTCAAAGTACAAACGTCAATAATATTTATTGTTTGTCTGTTGTATTTTAACCTTCGAGACTGATAGCGTGCAAGGAAAATTGTTAAAACAAGAACCTTAGCGAGAAAGGCTTTTACTCACGACATCGACCATTTACAATTGATATTGCTTCTATATTTATTGGGTATATAAGGTATATAGGATACCAGAGCTTCAAGAGGCTTCCAGGTCACTTTATTAAGGCTTTTAAGGTATATAAACTATATTATCACGTAAACAAAACACACCTGTAAGCAATATGGCGCACACCGCGATCCTTAAATGCGACCGCATTATATCGCTTCTCACTTCACACTGCGCGCGCGCAACGTCGGATATATGACCTCCTAATACTTAATTTATCAACCCTTATATCCTTGTATAGATATGAGCTAATAAGTAATAAGCTAATAAAAGATATGCCTGTTTAAAAAAGCAAATAAATAATAAGCACTTAGGACAACGTGCTTATGAAATAAGCATACATGTGCACTTCGTTACGTAGTATAAAACGACGTAGATCTTTAAAACTATCCAAAGGATTTTATTGCAATTATAACCAATGGATAGAGTAATTCAAGAGGTAGATTTATATGTATAATACATACATATTAAAGTACATAAAAACCGAAATATTCAAAGATTACAATACGTGACGTAATAAACATATTTTTGTGCGCTTAAATTGCAAACGCTGGCTAAACATTACAAGGTAAATCAATTTAATGTTCTGTGGAATTCTATATCTTACAAAGATAGATAAAAAAACTGCGCCGGAATAAATTTATCTCTAAATAATCCACAGTAAGCATGTTTATCTTTTATATATTACAAAAATTGCGTGTTATTTACCAAGCTATTTTATTCAATACAGTATAATTCGATATCCAATTAAATGCATTACATATGTTAAACATTTTATGTAGATAAAAACTGATCTTAATACCATTACCATATAAAGGATATTTGAGAAAATATCAGAGATTTTATAATCCCAGTTGACTACGGTCACAGTTAAGTATACACGTAGTTGCTAGTTTGAATTTAAATTCAACACAGGTGTTTTCTATCTAAACATAACTCTTTTAGTTACATATAACAGTAATTAATTATATAATTTGTCTATTTATTACTTATATACTGTGTAGAACTAACTGATCACTCTTATTTATATTGGCATCATTAGATAGTACTCTCGATTCAATTATAATAACAATTAACATGAATGTATTTAATAATTAAGCCTGCGAGTTTTGACAAGTCTATGACTTGTTAGTTTACTCAACAATAATTCGTTATTGTTATCAAAGTCACCCTTTATTCCTTTAATGATAATAATAATATTAATTAGCCTTTATTTAACAATCCTTACATAGGTACATTTTGCTTAATCTATATTATAAATGAATTATGTGTTCGACACCGGTACGCGAAGATTGTTTTGCTTTCCAGCATAGGCCTCCCCTAGAGCTTTCCATAATGAGCGATCGCGAGCTTGCCTTCTCCATGTTACACCTGCTATTTTGCGGATATCGTCGTCCCATCTACGACGTTGTCTCCCTTTTTTCCTTTTATTTTGTCTTGGACACCACTCTGTCACATCTCTTGACCATTTGTCTTGTTTGTTTCTTACCAAGTGACCTGCCCACCTCCACTTTAATTTTTTTATACAGTAGGTAATATCAGTTTCTCTCGTTTGCTTTCTAATAACATTTAATTTAATTTTATCTTTCAGTTTGATATTGAGTAAACTTCGTTCCATACTGTGTTGGCAAGTTTCGAGCGAGTGAATATTACGATTTGTTAAACTCCACGTTTGGCATCCGTATGTCATCACTGGTAGAACGCAAGAATCGAATATTCTTCTCTTGGCTTTAAGTGGCACACCTGGATTTTTCATTACCTCTTTGAGAGACCAGTATCTTTTCCATGCCATATTTATTCTATTATTAACTTCTTTTCTAGTGGTATCTCTTGGAGATATGATTTGCCCTAGGTATGAGTATATCTCTACATATTCTATCTTTGTTCCGTTGACCGTAATTGGGATATAATCTAGGTTTGTCATTACTTTAGTTTTTACAGTATTTATTGATAGTCCCACCTTTATACTTTCATTCACCAGCTGTTCTAGCATTTCTTGTAACCTTTTTGGATCTTCAGATATCAATATTATATCATCTGCAAACCTTAAATGGTTCAATTGCATCCCATTGATTTTGAGTCCGTAATTTTCCCATTCTAAATGTCTAAATACATATTCCAGAACTGCTGAAAAAAGCTTAGGAGACAACGGATCTCCTTGCCTCACTCCTCTCTTTATTGGAAAATAGTTACCTTCTCTTTCGGTTCGTATCCTTGCCTTCATGTTTTTATATATGTTAATAATAAGGCGTAGGTATTTTTCGTCGACTCCTTGTATTTTTAAAGCTTCCCATATTTTCGCGTGTTTTAAGGAATCAAATGCCTTATTATAGTCTACGAATGCTAAGTAAAAGGTAATACCATATTCGTTACATTTCTGTATCACTTGTTTTATGGTGTGAATGTGATCTATAGTAGAGAAATCACTGCGAAATCCTGCTTGTTCCTTCGGTTGATTTTCGTCCAAAATTTTCGTCAGACGGTCTAGCAATATCTTTGAGAATAT